>OZ022511.1:45294720-45348832 GCA_963989385.1 Ctena decussata | reverse complement strand
TATTTATATAGTGGATGCTGTCATCTTCAGTTTTACTTAAAGTTCTATAAGATGAATGAGTACTCGTTCAGGGGAAACAACACTGCCATTTTCTGTTTTACTGCCCTTCTCAATGGGGAGCAGCGGGGGGGGTGGGGGGGGGGGAGGGGGGGGGGGGGGAGGTCAACTCCTGTAGGAGCAAATTGTTTCCTTTAAGAGGAAGACCTCATTTTGGAAGGGCTATGTCATCTAGAGAAGCAAACAGGAAGTCACAGAAGTTGTTTCCCTTTGTATAAATAGCAGAAAAACATGGAGGTGTACCCATACACATTAAGTCAGTTTCTACTACCAGGGCATGTCTTATTTCTCTGTTGGCAAAATGTACGGACACAGATCAGACTACCACTCTCTAGAGGCAGTCTGATCTGCGTTCATGGAAAGCAACTCTGCCATTTTCATTTTTGCCTCCCTTTTCAATTGGAGACAACTCTGAAAGGAAAGAATTTGATATTCTACAGCTATAGGAGCAAATAGATTCCATTATGAGTAGACTTTTATGTAAGGGTTTCAATGCCCAGGGAAGCAAACAGGAGTTGCCAAAGTTGTTTCCCTTAGTAAAAATGGTACAAACATATGAGAGTGTACCCATACACCTTAATCAGACATGCTGTCTGGATATTTAGATTAAATAAAGTGTTTCCTTTCCTCACACTCACAAATGTTGCCCTGTCCTAGTATTGAGGGTCATCCTGACAGAGCTTTAGATAAGAAGGGGTTACAGGGATAATTCAGAGATGATTTTGCATAAATCTCAATGAAAACATATGTTGTGACCCCTCATCAGAACCGTCTCAGCGTCTCAGGTTCTAATGAGGGTTCACAACATATGTTTATATGGAAAAACAAGGAAAATTATCCCTAAATTAATCCAAATAACCCCTTCTTATCTGGAAATCTGTGACCTGGTAGATACAGGGTGGCTGATCATGTGCTTTCTTGTTTCATTTTCTTACATCATTCTGAACAAGGAAACCCCGGGAATCCTTCATGTTTTAGTTAATAATTCCATTGTTTCTGTATGCATTCTTTCAAAATGCAGTGCAGTGAATGTGTAGTCATGAGTACTTTCAGACGATATTCGCGATTTTATCGTGAGTTTTATGGTTTTTGTATTTAATGGTCCCCCAACATCCGAAACCGAAAGTAGGCTGTAGCACGGGAATGTGTTTAAAAACTGGGGGAGGCCCAGTTTAAATGTGAGAGCAAGTAAACTCTCAGTAAAAACAAGACCACCAGTTAAAAGTACTTACCCTCACACATTCACTGCACTTTTTTAGCTCACCTGAGCCAGCGGCTCCGGGGGAGCTTATAGGATGGTAAGGCTCCGGCGTCCGTCGTCCGTCGTCCGTCCGTCGTCCGTCGTCCGTCCGTCCACAATTTCAAACAACTTCTCCTCTGAAACCGCTGGGCCAATTGTAACCAAATTTCATATAGAGCCTCCTGGGACCTTAGGAACGAAAAGTTGTTCAAACGGTCCTGGTCACATGACCAACATGGCCGCCACGCCCATATATGGTAAAAACCTTTAAAAATCTTCTTCTCCAGAACCAATAGGCCGATGGCCTTGAAACTTGGTATGTAGCATCGGGTACGCGAGTACTACCAAGATTGTTCAAATTATGACCTTGGGTTGACCTTGACCTTTTTTACGGCAAGGTCAAATTTGCTTCCTTGTGCTTTTATATGGCAAAATGCTAGAACATAAGATATCTTGGAAACTGTTGCAGATTTTGGGCTAAAAACCAGTATCTACAGTCATCTTAATGAGTACGTGAAGATTTATGACTTCAAGAGGTCAAGGTCATTCTTTGACCTTTGACCCAGAACTCTCATATTTTGACAATTTCGAACAATCTCCTCAACAGCCACTGAGCCAATTGAAACCAAATTTCATATAGAGCCTCCAGGGGTTGAGGGAACAAAAATTTATTCATACTGTCCAGGTCACATGACCAACATGGTGGCCACGCCCATATATGGTAAAAACCTTTAAAAATCTTCTTCTCCAGAACCAATTGAACCATGGCCTTGAAACTTGATATGTAGCATTGGGTACTCGAGTACTACCAAGATTGTTCAAATTATGACCTTGGGTTGACCTTGACCATTTTACTGCAAGGTCAAATATGGGAAAATGCTAGAACATGAGATTTCATGGAAAGTTTTGAAGATTTTGGCCTAAAAATTGGTACATAGAATCATCTTAATGAGTACATGAAGATTTTTGAGTACAAGAGGTCAAGGTCATTCTTTGACCTTTGACCCAGAAATCTCAAATTTTGACAATTTCAAACAATCTGCTCTAAAACCACTGTGCCAATTGAAACCAAATTTCATATAGAGCCTCGAGGGGTTGATGGAATGAAAATATTTTCTAATGGTCCTGGACACATGACCAACATGGCCGCCATGCCCATATATGGTAAAAACCTTTAAAAATCTTCTTCTCCAGAACCAATTGACTGATGGCCTTGAGACTTTGTAAGTAGCATTGGGTACTTGAGTACTATCAAGATTGTTCAAATTATGACCTTGTGTTGACCTTGACCTTTTGCAGCAAGGTCAAATATGGGAAAATGGTAGAACATAAGATTTCATGGAAAGTTTTAAAGATTTTGACCTAAAAAATTGGTATATACAGTTGTCTTAATGAGTTCATGAAGAATTATGAGTACAAGACTTAGAGGTCAAGGTCATTTTTTTACCTTTGATCCAGATTGCTCATATTTTGACATTTTCAACCATTTCCTCAAAAGCCAAAGGGCCAGTTGTGAACACATTTCATATAGAGCCTCTAGGGGTTGATTGAATGAAAATTTGTTCAAACGGTCCAGGTCACATGACCAACTTGGCCGCCATTACCGCTTACGGGATAAATCTTTAATATTTTTCTTCCCCAGAACCAATACACCTATGGCCCTGAAACTTGGTAAATAGCATGGAGTACTAGAGTACCACCAAGACTGTTCAAATGGTGACCTTGGGTTTACCTTGACCTTTTTTGCGGCATGGTCAAATATGGGAAAATGCTAGAACATAAGATTTCATGGAAAGTTTTGGAGATTTTGGCCTAAAAATGGTATATATGGTTGTCTAATGAGTACATGAAGATTTATGAGTACAAGTGGTTATGGTCATTCTTTGACTTTTGACCCAAAACTCATATTTTGACAATTTCAGACATGATAAGTATAAGCCACCTTGCCAATTGTTCAGGTGAGCGATTCAGGGCCTCATGGCCCTCTTGTTTATAAGACTACATTTGGCAACAAAGAAGTTATCTTGAAAAAATTAATCATGACGCAATCCTTGTACTGGAATTTCCTGAATTTCCTATGACGTGAAAACCACGTGATCAACCACCCTGAGATATGTCAGTCCTAACCATATGAAACACCATGTTTCAGAGGCTTTACAGTATTTTTACCACAACATAACATCTTTTTTATTATATAAATATTTGGAATGGTTGCTAGGATGCAAAACATCCAGTTAACAAATGTCAGTACGAAGGCTGTGTATATTAGAACTGGCTCACAGCAGGTGTTACACGTACTCCTCACATATAACCATGTGTCATACACCCAGATACAACCTGCAAAAGAAGAGAATGCTACCACATTTCATCGGTTATAAGACAGATCTTTTGCTGTGTTCATCATCATACCTAGTTTCTTTGTTACATATACTATGGCAAATTTTCTGTTCACACGGACAAATTTTGTTTGTTGTATAAACTTTACCATTATGCTCACTATAGTTAAACTCATTATACTACATTTCCTTCATGATGCTCCATTGCTCAATATCCTACATTATGTTCATTATGCTTCCTTGCTTATTATGCTACATTCTGTTCATCATGCTCATTTGCTCTAGTTATGTTTGTTGTGGTATATGACAAGCTTCAATCTTAAAAGAGCAGTACTTCTGTCTATAGCCCGAAAAAATATGCCTAAATGATGTTGGAGGACAGGGGAATGGTCATACTACTCTGTTTTCCTGCCAATTTGCAAAGGGAGGCAACTTTTATGACAGAGACTTTGCCATTGAAAGTGTTGCTGTTGTCCTTAATTCTAATTATACCATCCTTACCAGAAAACGCCAACTTTAGCACAGACTATTTCGCAATGAGCAAGGTCTACATTGGTAAGTGTGGTATAAAATAGTTATACCATGGTTTGTCCGCCTGTTCAGGAGATAATCCACTCGCTAAAGCTCATGGATTATTTCCTCGTACAGGCGGACAAACCATGGTATAACTATTACAAACTTACAAACGGTGAGCAGTGATCATGACAGCTAATGTGTTAAGTAACGATATGGATGTGGAGCGAGATGCAAACTTTGTTAACAGCGTGATGGCATCGCACAGCGTAACACACGTTGAATCTGGAGCTATTGATAATGTGGATCTTACGATATTGGAATCAGGTAGCACTTCAGGTAGCATACCGAATGGCGCTGTTGCTGAAGCAGGTACGTCCAGGAAACGGTGTTTATCAAGCGACAGTGAGTCAAATGATTCGGTTGAGCACAACAAAAAGCTTAGGTCACAAGCCACTGTATCTCCGGACTTTGCTATAATGATGAACTGGATGAAACAGGAATTTGACGGTGTTAAGTCAGACCTAACAAACACAATAGATAGTAGAGTAAATAGCTTAGAAATGAGACTACGGGATACTATGCTAACGGTTGTAAAGGAAGAAGTAGACAAAGCCCGTTCAGAGTTCAATGAAAGAATTGATGGGCTGGCTTCAAAATTGGAGAACAAGATCAGACAGTCAGTTGAACATAAAATAGAAATTAAGCTAAAGCAGGCTACAGACCAACTAAAGAGTGATATAGACTTGATGGCAATTAAGCAAGACATAACTACTGTGAAGAAAACCTATGCCGAAATAACCAAATCAGAAATAGGAATAGAGAATGATATAGTTATTAGAAACTATATATCAGACCCAAAAGAAGCTGATGAGCCACGGTTGACTTTGAATAAGGTGAATACTTTATTGCGTGATGGGCTCAAATTCACGGACGTAAAGGTTATAAAATGTGAGCGGAAAAAGTCAAGGGGCAGTAGGCAGGGTGTTATCATTGCAACACTGGCAACTCGAGAGCAGAAACAGAAAGTCCTAGATAATAAAAAGAAACTAAGAAACATACAGCAGTTCTCAAAGGTTTATATAGAAGATGCTCGCCCTCTCACGTCGAGAATAAATGAGGCGAACAGTGCTGCAGGAACTTGGTAAGAAACATCAGTACTTTATGTCAAGCAATGGTCGTCTACTGAAGAAAAGTAATAACCGCAGTAACCATTAGAGGGGTATAAAGGTCGGAGTGTGGAATGTTCGAGGTTAGTCCCTAACGGACAATGATAATAATAACTTTAGACAGGCGATCACTAAATTGTCTGATAATGATATTTAGCCTTATGTGAAACATTTTTACGTAAAAATGATGAGATTTTAGTTGATGGGTATATGTTTACAGGTCATAACCGTAATACGGTACATCCAAATGCCAAGCGGGGATCAGGAGGTGTAGGTGTGTTAATAAAGAGGTCCTTTTTAGAAGAATTCGAATATAGTTTAGATAAATCAGTAGAAGATTTCTTGTGGGTTAAATTTAAGCATAAATTGTCTGATTATAAATTGAATCTATGTGTATGCTATTTGCCACCGGCGAACTCTAGCCGTAATGTTGACTGTGACGAATTTTTACAGAACTTTTAAAAAAGGTGTACGAATACCAAAATGATGGTGAACTTTTGATTTGTGGTGACTTCAATGCAAGATGCGACGATGAATGTGACTTTATTGAAGGGGTAGATCCTATACCACCCCGTAATGTATTGGATGAACATTGCAACGCATATGGGTATCAATTTATTGATTTTTTGGTGGACTGTAATTTATGCATGGTCAATGGTAGAGTTGGTCGTGACAATTTCACCTGTATTTCACCCCTGGGTAAATCAGTGGTGGACTATGTATTAATCCCACAAGAGAATCTCAGTAAGTGTCTTGATTTCGAAGTTTCAACAATGTCTGAACTGATAAATGCCTTTAACCTCCATGGTCTAACGAAAATACCTGATCACTCGTTAGTTCAAGTTGTGCTTGAGTTTCAGTCCGTCGAGGTTAAAGATACAGATGCACAAAATGTCGAAATGCAAAGATTACCAAAGTTTAATTTTAATGACATACCTCCATCGTTCTTAAATGACGAAGAGTCTTTTGACAAACTGAATCAAACTATACTGAAAATACAAAATACAGTATCAACTCATGCAGACATCAACATTGCATACAACGACTTCACGTCATTGCTCCATACAGAAATGGAATCTAAACTAAAATATTCTTTTAAACAAAATATTTCGCCCAAAAGACATAAGTCAAGAGCTAAGCCTTATTGGTCCCAGGAACTCGAAGAAATCTGGGGATCAGTATGCAGGTCAGAAAAGCAATGGCTCTTGTGTAAAAATAAAAGTAGTAAACGAAGTCTTCGCGAATTGTATTGTTCTAAAAGAAACGATTTTAACAGATTGTTAAGAAAAGCGAAACGCAAGTATCAACAGCATGAACAAGATAGATTGCACCGGGCAATGACTGACAGAGAAAACCCTAGAGATTTCTGGAAAGATATCGGTAAACTAGGTCTCGCAAATGAACGCAAACAGACTATACCTATGGAAGTTTAAGATGAAAAAGCAGAAATTAAAACGGATACAAATGAGGTTCTTAATAAATGGAAATCCGATTATAAACATTTATATAACGATGTATACAGTGAATCATTCGATCAAGACCATTTGAAGGCAGTTATCAGTTCTGTCGAAAATGCCGAAAACAATGTTTTCCCGAGGCTAGATTGTGCATCGCTCAATTCTCCGATATCACGTGACGAAGTGAAATGGTCTGTATACAACGCAAAATTGCGGAAGGCATCAGGCTATGACGGTATCCCCGCTGATATATTGCATAATGAACATTGCATAGATCTTCTGTTTATAATTATAAAATGTTGCTTTGAGATTGGAGAGGTCCCAAATCAATGGTTGAAGGGCGTAATAAATCCTATATTCAAGAGCGATGATGCAAGATGTCCCTTGAACTACAGACCGATAACACTTCTGTCAATACCCTGTAAAATTTATGCTAGTATTTTAAATAAAAGATTAGTCCATTGGTTAGATGAGAACGAAATATTGAGCGATGGACAAAATGGTTTTAGGAAAAACAGAAGTTGCTTGGACCATATATACACGCTAAACACTATTATCAAAAATAGAAAAACTTTGCGGAAAGACACATTCGCATGTTTTGTCGACTATAAAAAAGCATTTGATACTGTTGAGAGGCACTGTTTATGGTATAAATTGATGTCACTTGGTATCAATGGCAGAATCCTTCACGCTATACAGTCGCTTTACAGTTCGGTAGAATGTTGCGTTAAAATCAATGATTATGTCACAGACTGGTTCCCAGTTAACAGAGGCCTAAAACAGGGCTGTGTCTTGTCGCCTACATTGTTTTCCGTCTACGTGAATGATCTTGCCAATGAAATAAGTGATGTGAAATGTGGTGTAGATATAGATGGTGTAAATGTTGCGATTTTATTATATGCAGACGATATTGTTTTGCTAAGTGACTCGGTGGGTCTTCAGGCTATGATGCATAAACTGAATCAATGGTGTAATAAGTGGCGGCTGTGCATAAATCAATCGAAAACAAAAATCATGCATTTCAGATCCCAAAACAAAGCAAGATCTGATTACGTATTTAAGTGTGGCGATACAATCATCGAATATGATACTTGTTATAAGTACCTTGGATTTTGGATAAATGAATATTTAGATATATCAAAGTCCATACGAGAAATCACAAAATCAGCCAGCCGTGCCCTTGGAGCAGTTTATGCAAAGTATTTGTCTGCTGGTGGAATGAACTATGATGTTTACACAAAACTAATTAATTCAGTAGTAGAGCCAGTTCTTTTTTACGGTGCAGGTATTTGGGGCCAGCGTTACCATAAAGAAATAGAAGTTGTATTGAATAAAGCGTGCCGATGTTTTCTAGGCACCACAAAGAACGCCTCAAATGTTGCCACGCGAGGTGACATGGGCTGGGTATCCTGCTCCGTTAAGCAAAAGTGTGAAACAGTGAGAGTGTGGTGTAGATTAAAACAAATGCCAGAAAGCAGACTGTCGGCAATCGTGCATAAGTGGTCTTTCAATATAGGTAAATCCTGGGAAAAAACTATGCTATCTTTTGTTACGGAATATAATCTAGAAACGGTTATGCTTGCTGCACTTCCTGATAAACGCGCTTGTCTGTCTCTAGCAAAGCAAAATATCATTAGCGCGGAAAATGCTAAATGGCGTGAAAAACTGATGAATGATGGGAATGATCAAAACGGTAACAAACTTAGGACATACAGAAAATATAAAACTACATTTGAAGTTGAGCATTATGTTAAGACAAATATGAGTAGGGATCAACGTAAAGCCATAGCGAAATTTAGAATTTGTAATCTTCCTTTAGAAATTGAAAAGGGTCGTTACACCCGACCGAAAACCCCGGTAACTGAGCGTATTTGTAAATACTGTGATTCTCAGGAAATAGAGGACGAAACACATTTCTTAATAACTTGCAGTTTCTTTGACGATATACGATACGGTCTATTTCAATTATCGTCCCAAATTAATGCTACCTTTGCAAATTTATCCTCGGATGAAAAATTAGTTTTCATAATGCAGAATAATAACGTACAACTTAAGTTAGCTTCTTGTCTGTTGAAAATGATACGAAGAAGAAACACTACTTTCGTTTGACATTTATGTTATAAATGTCTTTTCTATTTTCTCTCTCTCTCTTTTCTCTCTCTCATTCCGGTGTCTTGCATTTAGCGGGAGACACTATATATGTTAGGTGCAGGTTGGGAATCGAAAGGTGTTGTGAGGGTAGACGCAGGGCTCATGCTGTCTGGACATTGGCTCCGCCACATGTCCCCTGCGTCACTGAGCCCAAGTATTGATTTCTGATATCCGGCCGGCACAGCATCATACGGATACGCCACTGAGTCGTAATTATATAATACGCAAGTTTATAAGCTTATATTTTAGATACGATTTTTGTTTTATTGTAAGTATGGTATGATGTATGTACAGCGAACTCCTTACGGCACTAACGAAAAGTAGTTAGAATGCAAAAAAGGAGTTTTAGTAAACTTCAAAACTGCTATTTTACTAGAATGATAGAAGATATTTGTTATGTATATATTGTATAGATAGTGTCTAATAGGTCGAAGCCGGCCGAAAATCAGTCATTTTTAAATGTCTTACAACAATGAGTTTTAATGTGTATTGATTGATTTGTGACACTCTAATAAACAATTTCTTATCTTATCTTATCTTATCTTATTACGTACAACATACATGTACCTGTTATAAGCCATGCCAGAAATATAACATATCCTAGAAGAGAGTATGTCCTCCAGCATGTCACACCAACTTGGTCCTCCTTGATTGCCTTGATAAAGATGAGTAACAGTAGCGGGGAACCAGCAGATGTGCACACCCAGTATGGTACCATTTTGCTGTAGGAACAGTTCTCGCGGTATTTAATCCCTGCAACAACAATTCTACAGAATTTACATCTATCAGCCTTTTCTCAGAGACTTAGGCCACAGTCTCACTGTCACGTACTGAGGACTAGGTTTTTACACTTTTGAAGCCTGGCAAAACGGCAGTATGAATTGTAATACGTAGTGAAAACTTATATCTAAATACGTGGCCTAGTTACGTTTGATCTGGAATGTTTTACCCAAGCATGACATTTTGATATACATAGCATATACCTATTTAAACATAGTCACACGTAGTAAAACTTGATCAAAACGTACTAAAACGTAGGGGAAACGTATTAAACACGTACAAAATGTTACAAGAATAACATAGAGGTCTTTCTAAGCCTCAGTCTCCGAGACTGCCACGTATTGAGAACTAGGTTTTTGTACGTGTTTAAAACGTACCGAAATGGCAATATGCATATAAAAACGTAGTGAATACATATTACATACGGATATACATATATAGCTTTATACGTGGACTAGCTGCGTTTGAGTTGAAATTTGAACTGAAACGTAGCATTTCAACATACTGTATGCGTAGTAAAAACGTATTGGAACGTCTAAACGTTCTGGAACGTAGATAAACGTTTTAAATACGTAGTCATACGTGAAGATCCTGCACGTACTACTACGCATTATATATGCTTTCCTAAGTCTTTGTATGTTTTGCTACGTTCTATTCTGCATTTTATTACGATTTGGTATGTTTGGCGATATCTTCTAAAACGTCGCTTTGACTAGGTAGTTATCCTGGACACTACCTTGTAGTCCCTAGCAAAACGTACCGAATAGTAGTAGATAAGTTAATTGTTCTCATCCCTTCTGAAAGCGTGGCACTAAGCCATTTGATAACCAGATAATACGAAGTAAGTCGTAGTTAAACTTACTTAAACGTAGTGGAAAATTACTAGAAACGCTGTAACACATAGGTACCTACAAAACGGGGTACATTTTTGTCGAGCCCGCTAGCGGTGAGCGAGACATAGTTGTTACAACTTCAGTTCGATGTAAGTGCGTGAGTGTGTGCGTTAGAGCGTCCGTCCGGATCGGATTTGTCCGGGCCATAACTACTGTACTTGCAGATGGATTTCAAAATATTTTGGCGCAATTGTTCTCCTTGATGAGAAGAAGTGTCATTTAAAACATTTATTCAGGTACGTCCAAGGTCAAGGTCACACTTGAAGGTCAAATGATAAAATGGCCATAAATTGATCTTGATCAAGCCATTACTTCTACATTTGTTCATGGATTTCAAAATAATTTGGCACAGTTGTTCTCCTTGATGAATAGAAATGCTATTTGAAACATTTGTTCAGGTAGGTCCAAGGTCAAGGTCACACTTGAAGGTCAAATGATAAAATGGCCATAAATTGAGCTTGTTTGAGCCATTACTTCTACATTTATGCATGGATTTCAAAATAAGGGGGGGGGGTGCCTATAAGGCCCTTTTTCTGCCCAAGAGCAAAATGTTTTATATTCAGCTGATGATTAGACTATAGTGTCCGCTATACTGAATCAATAGTGGTTAAGCTCCGTAAGCCCTACTTTTGGAATAATGGGGTCATTAAAGTGGGTGGGGTAAATCAGCATGAACCAGGGGTGTCATATTATAAGCTATATTTCTCCTTCAAATTTAATGGCATTCATAAATACCTTCCTTTATTAGTTGAAGTAATGTCTTTGGTGACATCTTTTCTCAAATTCTATCTTTAAAGTAAAATCTTATGTCTGCAGAATTTCTTTTAGAGACACTGTCAATTTTCATTAATTTTGGTACTTTGAATTCAATATATTCTACCATATCTCTAGAACCAATGGATGACTTCTTACCAAACTAATATGGATTCACCCTTGGGAGAGTGCAAACTGTTGATTAAATTTTGGTGACCTTGACCTTTGTTTCAAGGTCACAGTAAGACATAATGTTAATTTTAAGTCAAGCTTTGGCCATTGTCTACTCAGTAGCTCCTAAACTGATATGAAATCATGACCAAAGTGGCCTAAATTAAACAGTATGAGGAGTTAGACCACTAGTTACGATCAAATGGCCATGACATCATCTTCAAGGTCACGGTCAAGGTTAGACTAGACAGAGTTTAACCAAAGACCTCACACAGCTAGTAAGCAGAAATTTAACAAATATGTATGTTTCTGTTTGTAAAACAATACTTAATATGCATATAAAGACCTTGACCTTGATCTCACCAATCCATTCAGAAGTTCATTATTTTACGTTAGACTTTTCTATAACCTTTAAGTTCAACCCAATTCTGTTTCATCATGTTTGGCTAATACTGACCTTCAGACCAAGGTCAAGGTCGTTCTGTGCACATTAAACATTGACTTTCAAATGAAAACACTCAGATTTGGTACATTTCTGCCGCCTGATTGATGAAATCTATGATTAAACTCTGTTTAGTCTAGCCATGACCTTGACCTTGAAGATGATGTCATGGCCATTTAATCCTGATGTCATGGCCATTTAATCATAACTAGTGCTCTAACTCCTCATAATGTTTAATTTAGGCCACTTTGTGAACAATTCCATATCAATTCAGGAGCTACTGTATAGACAATGGCCAAAGCTTGACTTAAAATTAACATTATAAGTCTTACTGTGACCTTGAAACAAAGGTCAAGGTCACCAAAATTTAATCAACAGTTTGCACTCTCCCAACGGGGAACCCATGTTAGTTTGGTAAGAAGTCATCCATTGGTTCTAGAGATATGGTAGAATATATTGAATTCAAAGTACCAAAATTAATAAAAATTGACAGTGTCTATAAAAGAAATTCTGCAGACATAAAATTTTACTTTAAAAGTTAGAATTTGAAAAAGATGTCACCAAAGACATTACTTCAACTTATAAAGGAAAGTATTTATGAATGCCATTAAATTTGAAAGAGAAATAAAGCTTATAATATGACACCCTTGGCTTATGTTGATTTACCCCACCTACTTTAATAACCCCATTATTCCAAAAGTAGGGCTTACGGAGCTTAACCACTATTGATTCAGTATAGCAGACACTATAGTCTAATCATCAGCTGAAAATAAAACATTTTGCTCTTGGGCAGAAAAAGGGCCTTATAGGCACTCCCCCTTTGACAGAATGCTCTCCTTGATGAGTAGAAGTGCTAATCGAAAAAATAGATTCAGGTAGGTCCAAGGTCAAGGTCACACTTCAGTGTCGGACCCAAGGGGAGTCAAAAGGGGCACGTGCCCCACCCCCTGGTAAAAAAACCCTCTACAATTACGCTCATTTTCAGCGGGTAAAAGTTCGCCAATTTGTTGCCCGATGATGCGTGATAATTTCAAGTCGGGTGTTTCGGCGTACGCCAATGTTAAAAAATTATAACATCCTTCAATAAACATTTTATCGGTATTACCTTAGACACGCGTCCTGTGAGCTTTGTGATTTACTGGTTGACCGACTTTTGCCAGTGAGAACCGTGACTACGTATTTAGCTCCGCCTATTGTCCATTTGGGAGCATTAATATTACAGCGACTGCCTAAGCCCCGCCCTTATTTAGAAATGACACCGCTGGGTGTAAATTAATGCGACCGTGCAAGTAAACATGAATTGACAGTTTTAAGTAATCCTTTGATCTTTTGATCTTGGCGGCTGCTTTGATGCACCATTGTCTGTAAATAAGACTCGCGCTTGCCAAAAAAATGAGGACGCCAAACTGAAGTGCAACTACTGAAATAGTTTATTTCAGTACGTCGTAATTTTTCCAACTCCGGTTAATTTATATCTCACATTTTATCTCCGTAACCCACAGTGGCACTTCTGTCCTACTTTCATGATCATTACGGTAAATTCTATCGAAATTTTAAAGCGTCGGTGCCACTTTGATCTAACAAGTTGACCAATTTCTTCTGACCGTCGCAGCGACTTGCAGTAAAGAAAAATCGAATGTAAAACAAAATGTTCGTCAAGAATATGTAAAGGCTGGAAGCATTAAAACAATTTATCAGACCGTTTTGTAAGCGTGGAAAGTGCGTATATTTGTAACGCAATTTCGGACGTAGCTAACGGTCCGGGAAGCGTTTAGTAAATAATAAAAAATCATCCTCTGAATACTCCCCTTGACTAGAGCTCTGAAACTAAAGGTAAAAAAAAAAAAATAAAAAAAAAAAAATACCCCAGCAATTTGAGTTTAATATAACATTACTTTATTTCTTCCATAACTTTCGACAGCCGTTACGTGGAAAAAAGTTGGACTTCTTAGATTTTCCTGCGGGACTTCCAAATTTGAGGGGTAGGAAGTCTGGGACTTCCTGAATCTGGAAGTTACTGGAAGCCCTGAACAATCATTGATCAAATATTTGCATGCCAGGTCCAGTACCAGTATAAGCTGAAATTGAAGCAAAATATTGCATAAAGTATGTCAAATTGGCTTTCAAAATCAAGTTTGAAATCTGAAATTTTGACCAAAAACAGGCTTACAAATGCTTCTCCGGCACTACAATTTTCAATTCTTTTTCAGGGGAGGCCCCCCGGAACCCCCCAATGAGAGAAGAACCCCCTCTCATACTCTCCCCCCCCCCCTCGCGGCTCACGCCGCTCGAATCATACCTTCGGCATTCTATGCCCCCCGTTTTCAGGTGCTCTGGGTCCAGTCCTGCACTTGAAGGTCAAAGGATAAACTGGCCATAAATTGAGCTCGTCCAAGCCATTACTTCTACATTTATGCATGGATTTCAAAATAGCTTTGTCCAATTGTTCTCCTTGATGAGCAGAAGTGCCATTTGAAACATTTGTTTAGGAAGGTGAAGCACTTGAAGGTGAAATGATAAAATGGTCATAAGTTGAGCTTGTCCCAGCCATTATTCTACATTTACGCATGGATTTAAAAATAATTTGCACAATTGTTCTTCTTGATGAGTGGAAGTGTCAAGTGAAGTATTTGTTATGCTATGTCCAAGGTCAAGGTCACACTTAAGGTCAGATAATATTATTTTTATAAATAGAGCTTGTCTAGGTCATCACTTCTACCTATTTTCGTTTGTGAAAATGTAAAAAAAGAAGAAATATGCTGTGTAAACATTATGTTGTTTGGCTTCTTTCTAGAGTGAAATAGTAACTTAGTTTTGACATGATTATAGGTCACTATGGTAAACAGCGGGCTCGACAAGTTGTCCCTGGAAAACCTTCTAGTTTGCCTAAATACAGTAGCGGAAAACGTAGTAGTCCGTCATACCCATTTATGGTAAAAACCTCTAAAATTTTCTCCCAAATGGCTTATTACATTGATATGCAGTATCTGGGAATCATTTACTATCAGGTTTATTCAGATGATGAACCGAATTTGATCTTTGACCTTTTAACTGAGGAAACTTGGGCAACTATTTCTGACATTTCACACCTTTTCCATATCTGGATACTTACATTTTCCCGTGCATCGGCTGCAGCATTACCTGTCGACTGCCATATAATTTTTTACATCAAAGTTTAATGGACAGACTTGGTTGAATCATTAAAACCTTACCTTTTATTAAACTTAGAATATTTGTCCTGATATAATTAGAAACGAATTTTTATTAGCTTTGTAATGGAAACGCGGCGATTGAGGTCCTCATGGCTCATTTGTTTATATTTTTTTAACCATTATTACAGGAGACAATGTGTTTACAATGATCAATAAAAGCATCGTAAACGACTGCGTAATACCCCGCCACTGCAAACCAATACCCCGTCTTCTATATTTTATACATTTTTTTTTATCATGACATGAACCTCATATTACCTAGATAATGTGTTGCAAGTTTCAGGAAAATCCTGTTAATCTTTGATTTTATACAGAATTTTTTCATAATTTTATACATGTATATAGCTCTGGGGCAGGGGCAGGTAACCTATGTGGACTTAATACTACTTGTAACAGAAAGCTTATGTTATTTTAATCATTTCTATGAAATTTCATCAAGATATACCGAAAATCTGATTTTATATTGATTTTTTCATGATTTCATACATGTATACAGCATGTGTCAGGGGCAGATAACCACTGGGGGACAAAATTTTGATCAAGACATAAAGCTTATATCAATATGATAAATTGTTACAAGTTTCAGAAAAAATCCCTTTCGACTCTAATTTTATACATTTTTTTTCATTATTTCATACATGTATATAGCCCTAGGGCAGGGGCAGATAATCCAGGTGGACAAAATTCTGCTTATAACTGAAAGCTTATGTTACTTCGATTATTTCTGTGAAATTTCATCAAGATATTTCAAAGTGTAAAAGAACTACAGACCAAAAACTGTTTTTAAGACCATGAAAAGGGCAATAACTCCATAAGAAGACATCGAAATTTGCCCATTAACAATCCCAACCGAGATCTTCCCAACACCAATGCACATGCCATGTATGAATAAAATCCGTTAATAAATACTCAAGTTATCGAACGGAAACGAAGTGCTCACGGACGGACGGACGACCGGACGACCGGACGGACGGACGGACGTACGTACGACGGACGGACAGACACACGGACAGCCAGCGGGAAAACATAATACCCCGCCACTAACGTGTGGCGGGGTATAAAAACTCGACCTTATATATCTCACTGTGACCTAAGAACTGAGGTCAAGGTCACACAAACATAATCAACTTAACGCACTCTCCCAGAGCAGCGAATTCAAAGTTTAAAAATGAATGAAAATTGGCGATTTCTGTAAAAGAGGCTCAGCAGACATAGTTATTTACTTTGAAGGAAAGAAATAGAGGCACAATTTCAACTATTAAAGGAAAATATATTTGAGTGCCATAAAATTTGAAAGAGAAATAGAGATTATAATACGAAGTCCATGGTTCTTGCTGACTTACCCCACACACTTTTCTAGTATGATTCTTCAAAAAAATAGTGCTTGCCGAGCAAAAAACATTAAAGGTTTAGTAATGTAGACACTCTAGGTTAATCATCGGCTGACAAGAAGACCTTTTGCTTGGGAAGGGGGGGGGGGGGGGGGGCAGAAATAGGACTTTATACTAGAGATAGGACTTTATACCCACCCCCCCTTTATACCTACCGCCCAATGCCCTTCTCCCCTCCTCTTTTTTGTATACTATTTGCATCAAAATTTTAATTTGAGTGTGTTTTCATTAGGCGGTGGAACAGGCTGAAGGTGTAAGTGTAAGTGAGCTCTTGCCTACTTGTTATAGTTTCATACCTTTCAACATGCCATGTTGAAAACGCGTTGATAATTTGTGCTTCATTAGTTACAATTTAAAATCTTACCCACCTATAGTGAGACAAGTGGCAATCAGACCGATCAGCAGAGTAGTGGTGAAAATGTACAGAAAAATCTGAGTCACTGAAACAGAAAATGTACAGGAAAATCTGAGTCACTGAAACAGAAAATGTACAGGAAAATCTGAGTCA
The DNA here is from genome assembly GCA_963989385.1 of Ctena decussata. Classification (NCBI taxonomy): domain Eukaryota; kingdom Metazoa; phylum Mollusca; class Bivalvia; order Lucinida; family Lucinidae; genus Ctena; species Ctena decussata. The sequence continues at coordinate 45,331,759 of OZ022511.1, read as the reverse complement.
CTGAAACAGAAAATGTACAGGAAAATCTGAGCCGCTGAAACAGAAAATGTACAGGAAAATCTGAGTCACTGAAACAGAAAATGTACAGGAAAATCTGAGCCGCTGAAACAGAAATGTACAGGAAAATCTGAGTCACCGAAACAGAAAATGTACAGGAAAATCTGAGTCACTGAAACAGAAAATGTACAGGAAAACCTGAGTCACTGACGATGAAAATGTACAGGAAAATCTGAGTCACTGAAACATAAAATGTACAGGAAAATCTGAGCCGCTGAAACAGAAAATGTACATGAAAATCTGAAATCAAAATAATTAGACACAAGTGTTCTCCTTGATAAGTAGAAGTGCCATTTGAAATATTTAGTCAGGTAGGTCCAAGGTCAAGGTCACACTTGAAGATCAAATGATATAATGGTCAAAAATCGAGCTTGTCCGGGGCATTTCTGCTACATTTATGCATGGATTTCAAAATAATTGGACACAGTTGTTCCCCTTCTAAATGAGGAGAAGTGCTATTCAAAACATTTGTTCAGGTAGGTTTAAGATCAAGGTCATTTTGAATGTCAAATGATACAATGGTCATAAATAGAGCTTGTCCAGACCATTTCTTCTAAATTTACAGATGGATTCAAAATAATTTGGCACAGTTGTCCTCCTTGATCAGTAGAAGTGTCATGTGAAAAATTTATTCTGGTAGGTCCAAGGTCAAGGTCACACTAGAAGGTTAAATGATAAAACCGTTGAGCTTGTCCCAGCTATTACTTCTACATTTATGCATGGATTTCAAAATAATTTGGCACAGTTGGTCTCCTTGATGAGTAAAAATGTCATGCGAAATATTTATTCTGGTAGGTCCAATGGTGTATTTATTTTTCTTTATACACTTTTGAGTTGTCGGAGTTAATTTAGTTTTCCATTTATTCCTCAGACAAAGCAGATCAATATATCTGCATATGGAGCTTTTCATTATAGATGTAGTTTAGGTTACTATCAATATTACTAGAAAATGAAGTGTTTCTATGAACATATTAACACTTAAATGTGACATGCATTTTTGTCTAACGAATCACCTTCATCTATATCTTGCATTATGTGACAATTTTACCGGTTTCCAAATTTCAGGAAATTCCTCTGGTATAAAGAGGAAACATATGGCCTACTTTTCAGGAAATTTCATAGGTTGGCACTGACAGGACCATACCTAAATTTTGGGTTACTTTTCGTTTTTTAATAGTTTTAGTGTCGGTTTTAGCCATATTTTCTGACTTAATGTTTGAAAAAAAAGTTTTGTTTGCATGTTTGCATAAGCATAAACGGAATCAAAGATATCCATATGGAGCCCTTTTACTATTGTAGTTCACATTTTATGAAATTGAATAAAGCTGAGGATTTATGATTGATAAATTATAAGGCTGATATCACAAAAAACGGAAGTACTTCGGGGTGCTTTCCTGAGACCTTAAAGTCTTTACTGAGATAGATAAACGCATATTTGTAGTTGTAAGGTTGAAGATAGTAAACGTGCAAAGTAACAAGAAAATCCATGCGTGGGCAGATTTGGAAACCCCCCTTTTATTCGTTCAGTCTTTGATATCCATGTTTCTGAACATTATATAAAGCATTTAAATTCGAAACAACAATAATAATAAGAAGAAAAATAATGAAAATATTAAAAAAAGAAGAACAAACTTACTTCGTGTTTTACATTCTGCCCGTAATTTACAATAGCAGCAAAGTCTCTCACAAAACGTGTATTCGTCTTTGTGTTTTCTTTTCCCCATGATGGTCTCGGATAGCTGGACACAAGTCAGGCTGGACTAAAATAAACTTCAATGTATTGGTATAAAAAATACAAACACTTGCAGTGTGAGAAATTAGAAGATTTAAGAAATACACGCAATAGCAGCGTGAGGAATGCGATGATATTCGAAATTAATATTACACACAGTAGCGGCCAGGAATATTACGCGCTTACAACACACGCCTACAAATCTCGCTCAAACGCAACCACCATGTACACCAAAGTTGGTGGATTATTTGTTTCGAAACGTGTTTTAGTAAAATTCAAGAAGACTATAATGTCACATGAAGTTTGCCCTTTATGCACATGAAAAAATTAAATATATGGGCATCATCTTCTCTAGCCAAGGGTACTAAGTCCACACACGACTTCGCATAGTTGTTTAAAACACTGATGAACTGCTTACATCTTGGCCGTCTACTCTTTGTGTGGTAAATTTTCACAGTAAACATGATATTTTTCCACTGACAAGAGCGCCTGTTATGCGGAAGATGTTTTGTCACGGATAATTTGATTGGATGCGATGGATGTTGCTCGCATCCAATGAAATGGCACTGTTGGAAATTCGATTTACAAATTGACCGTTGGCCAAGGGTACGTAAGGAACAAAGTGGACTTAATACCCTTGGCTTGCGAAGATGCAGTAGATATTTACTTCCCTAAAATTCATTAATACGGCGATACACGTAGTCATGGTGGAAGCAATTGAATATCTGGGATTACATGGCCAAATGTTTAATCTTTGCCTTTGAGAAAGAACCAATCTGTATGTGATGAAATAGCATTCTATTATTTTACATAAATACGTTTCAGCGACTTTTTCACTAAATGCTTAGAGTAATGCTCGACCGGACGTTTTCTCTTAATGAATTTTTGAAACTTATCGCTGTTGCGCATGTGAGAGATTGGTAGTTGTGCAGTAGCAGTTGGAGAAAAGGAATGGCATGTGAGACCCGCCCAGTAGCAGCGTAAGAAATGCAGTGGTTGAAGGCCTAGATTTTGTTCTATCATTTTGACCCCCCTCCCCCCCCCAATCTAATCCCCTCCAATAAACAAGTGATAAGAAAATCAAAGGCACCTCCTAATCACCTCATTATTAGGGTCATATAACAATACTGTACTGAAACCTCTGTTTGCCTGTGGGGCCCCAGTGGGATAAATTCATGCACCAGTCAAAATGTAAGAGTTCAGAACAATATATTCTATAATTTGTTAAATATAATTTGCTGATTATCACTTACTACTATAACTTTTTATATATATATTTTTAATATGCTATTTTTAATTTTACTTTCTTTTATTTTATTTACTTTTTATAATTTGTATTTTTTTCATTCTTTTTATTTATTCATTTATTTATTATTTATTTTTGTGAAGTAAGTCAACTCCTCTGTAATTTAATATATTAGCCATTATAACAATCTCAAGAAGAAAAAATATGCAAATATCAATATTTTGTTTCCACAGAGTATATTATTTTATTTTGGCTTCTCTCATAATGAATTTTGAATGTGAAAAAGGATAGATGTGAACTTAAAGATTTTTTATACATTACCAGAATATTATGTATCTGAAATGTTTTTCTACACCAAACTTTGATGAATACTAATGCCAGGTATCTCTGTTATTGACCCCCCCACACACACACACAATTTGGGCCTCCGAGAGAAACTGCTGGGACACTGGTCTAGAGAAGACAGGCTAGCCAGAGGAGGCTGTTTATTGGATTAGATAAGGATTACATAAATTACTAATGCCAAAAATCCAGGTCTTTAAAAAATCAAATAATATACTCTGTGGAAACAAAATATTGTTATTTATTAAATCCATAATTGACAAAATGCAGTCTCAAACCACAGTGTCAGTTCTTGTAAAAACAAATGAACTCTGACCAATTCACTGCTTTCAAAAGGTGTCAAAAACATGTTTAATGTCACCAAACTACTCAAAACACAGGTTTCACAATCTAATTTAATTGGAGTCTTTTGGGTCTCTGAAGTGATTCTTGAAGCAAAAATTCATCTTCAAATCTTGCATATTTTTTTCTTCTTGAGATTGTTATAATGGCTAATATATTAAATTACAGAGCATTTGACTTACTTCACACAAATAAATAATAAATAAATGAATAAATGAATAGAATAAAAGATAAAAAATAAAAATTATAAAAAGTAAATAAAATCTAAGAAAGTAAAATTAAAAATAACATATTAAAATATATATAAAAAAAGTTATAGTAGTAAGTAATAATACAAGAAAATATTTGTAGAATAAATATTCAATTATTTTTTCTGTCTTTTTGGTGACACTCTTTGGTGATACATGAAAGATACTTATTTCTGTATATTATCAACTAATCTACAATGGTGTTTCCATTATTTAATGATCACCCTACGTAAAACAAAAGAGAGAGTTATTGAGTTATTGCTCATGGTGAAATTGATCAACTGTGGGATATATACACACACTAACAATGTCTACCGTAAAGATCCTAAGTTTTCGGACAAATAGGTCGGTACAAACAGTGGAAACTGAGATCAGACTGTTCCCTAAGAAACCAGAAGGATCAAGGTCTTCACAGTTTCCATTCCATCTGCGCGTTTTTGTAGATATTACTCTATGGTAGAACCGGAAAAACAGGAAAATGAATAACAGGGCAAGGACTGGCTGTGGTTGCAGCAGGTGCAGAATTTGGGCAGTCTGTTTTGGGGATATTTTTGAACTTAAACATTGTTTTTCTAGGAAACGAAACAGTGAAATGTTTTTTTTTTTATTTTTTTTTTATTATTCTGTAACATACAATGTAAGTTTTACTAAAATAATATGCATAAGCTTGCCCCATCGGTTAAATATATTTTCATGACGTTTTTCATGAAATTAAATTTTCTTGCATTATTTAAAATAATGCAAAAATATACCTATTATCAAGATTACTTAACTTTTTTGACCAGTTTGTTTCAGATATCGTATATTATAGACTGTTTGATTTGCAGAAATGAAAGTGCGCTCATGTGATAGAACTATGAATTTAAATGGAGAATGTGTAAAAAAAGTATGTAGAAATACAAAATATTGGTTTTTAGGAAAACTAAACGGTGAAAATGCATTTTTTCTTATCCAAATGCTTTATAGCTCTTTGGGTTATTTAGCTGGTATAATGGTTTGAATGCCCCGCAAGTATTTCTATTCAGCATTCGACTACCTTAAGACCACAGCAACAATGTGAGGAACGCATTGGTATATGAAATACACAGAAGCAGTGAGTAATTCTATGTATATGAAGCGAATAAAGTATCAGTGTGAGCAATGCAGTGATACGTATGTTGTATACAAGCAGTTGTAGCATGAGAAATATAACAGTATGTGAACTACGCAGTACTTAGCAGCGGAAGAAATGCAACGGTATATCATATTTATACAAGCAGCATTAGACATTATATGATGGTATATGAATTATACCTAGCAGCAGTGAGAGCACAGAACAAATCACTGGAGATGCTATGCTATAGTATGTGAAATGCATATAGCAGCTGTGTAAGAAATGAAATAGTTCATGAAATACACAGACTAAGAAATGAAATAGTTCATGAAATACACAGACTAACAGTGCGAGAAATGTAACAATATAAAAATCCACACAGTAAAAGTGTGAGAAATGCAATGGTATAGAAAATGAACAAAGCATCAGTGTGAGAAATGCAGTGTTCTATTAAATACACAGTAGCAGCTTGGTAAATGTAATGGTCTTTGAAATACACACTAGCAGCGTGAGAAATGTAATGGTCTATAAAATACGCAGTTAGTAGCAGTGTAAGAAATGCAATGATATATATACAGATACACAGTAGCTGCATGAGAGTGCAAGGGTCTATGAAATACAAAGTAGTAGTCTGATAGATGCAATTGTATAAGAATTATACAGAAACAGCGTGAGAAACGTAATTAGTCTATTAAACACAAAGTAGCAGCAAGAGAATGCAATGGTGTAAACAATACAAAGTATTAGTGTGAGAAATTCAGTGCTCTATTAAATACACAGTAGCAGCGTGAGAATTGCAATGGTCTATGAAATACACACTAGCAGCGTGAGAAATGCAGTGGTCTAAAGAATGGTCTTTGAAATACACACTAGCAGCGTGAGTAATGCACTGGTTTTAGAATGGTCTATGAAGGGTCAATGAAATACAAAGTAGCAGCCTGACAGATGCAATGGTATATGAAATATACAGAAGCAGCGTGAGACACGAAATTAGTCTATTAAAAACACAGTACTATATAAGAATGCAATGGTCTATAAAATACAAAATATCAGTGTGAGAAAAGCAGTGTTCTATTAAATACACGGTAGCAGCGCGAGAAATATATTGGTCTTTGAAATACACACTAGCAGCGTGAGAAACGCACTGGTCTATAAAATACATAGTAGCAGCGTGAGAAATGCAATGATATACATTGTATAAGATACACAGTAGCTGCATGAGAGTGCAATGGTCTATGAAATACAAAGTAGCAGCCTGAGAGATGCAATGGTATATGAAATATACAGAAGCAGCGTGAGACACGTAATTAGTCTTTTAAACACACAGTAGCTATATGGGAATGCAATGGTCTATAAAATACAAAGTATCAGTGTGAGAAATGCAATGGTCTATGAAATACACAGTAGCAGCATGATAAATGCAGTGAACTATGAGATACACAGTAATAGCGCGAGAAATGCAATGGTTTATAAAATACACAGTAGCAGCGTGAGAAATGCTATGGTCTTTAAAATACACAGTAGTAGCGTGAGAATTGCATTGATATATAAATTACACAGTAGCAGCGTGATAAATGCAGTGATCCATCAGATACACAGTGACAATGTGAGAAATGCAATGGTCTATAAAATACGCAGTATCAGCATGAGAAATGCAATAGTCTATTGTCGCAGAATAGAATGGAATGCCGATGTGTCCCATTCTGCCTCGAGGGGGTTCGGGGAAAGTAATCACCACGACATAGTTGATGAAAAGATGGTTTAATGATGATTTTCCTGACTCCCAGGCCAGCACACACTGTAAATATATAAAATGCGCTCCTTAATTAAAAGGAGACATTTATATTATGTTGTCCTTAGAGGTGGACGTAAGTCCTACCCCTGCTAGAGACAATGAAAGACTGACCGGCAGCTTGGGCAGTACGAGGCCCAAAGAAGGGAAATACACAATTTAGCAAATATTTACAAATGGACACAAATTACAAAATTATCTGAATTATCACTAAATGAAGACTTTAAATAGTAAGCACATACCTGTAAATATATAAAATGCGCTCCTTAATTAAAAGGAGACATTTATATTATGTTGTCCTTAGAGGTGGACGTAAGTCCTACCCCTGCCAGAGACAATGAAAGACTGACAGGGCGCAAAGGTCGTGCGTGCGCATGCAAGCGTGAGTCAGTGAAGTGAATCGCGCGCGCTAAATTACATAAGGACAAAAACCGGAAACGGATATGCGCTAACTTTTAAAATAATGCTTAAGAGGATTAGAGCTATAGGGAAAATGAGTGGAATGACATGAAATATAGGATAAATTGGACTGTAGGAGAATTTAGTAAAGGATTTTTAGGATGAAATATTTTCCCCCTGTGACATTCTCCGCCTCTTCGGGAAATGTCGTCCCGACATTTAATTAATAAAATTTACAATATTAGCAATTTTACTATTTATAAATGTGTATTTACAACATTTTAATAGTTCAGACGGAATCTTAGCCAGTGACAATTATTTGTTTGGACAGCTCTGCACTCGAATAAGAAAAACCTTTATACAGGCTTTTACATGTACACATGTACAAGCTTTATTATCTGTATAAATATACAGAATTTTATCTATACTACTGTACAGATATTTATCTGTACATCGGCGCAGATATCTGAAGAAGAAGCTGTTCACTGGATCAAACTAAAATGTTATTTCATGGAAGTTCCATGAAACATCAACACTTTAACACAAATTTCAATAGATATGCTATAAATAAACTATATAGCATATATGGACCAAAAGAATTATCCTTTCTTCAGCCTTTCAGTCCCGTATATATACACAACGTTTGCATGACTTAAGTACCTTATTTGTCAAACTGCAGGTGACAAAATGTTAAAAACAAGAAACAAGCCATGCAAAAATATGGACTGAACACTATAAAAACGTCAATCCATGTAAAAAAAAAACTATTATTTACAATACATTCTCCTGAGTATGTTATCAAGGTATAAGCCTAATAGACAGTAGCAGATCCTATACAACGCCATATGGAGGACAAAACACTGGCATCCAAGTGATCTGGTCAGTCCATACCGACTCGTAGCCAAGTGCCCATCAACCCACAGCGAAGTATTGAATCTGCCAGACATCTATTGAAAGAGGCTTTGCAATGTCCAGCACCTCGAGAGCATACTCAATGAAAGTAATGTACCATTCATTCGCGGCAACATTATGCAGCGAAATCATAAATATAAAAATACTACTCCATTGTCTTTCAACAAGACAATATTTCACACAAACTTCAGAATGAATTATTTTAAAAGGGCAGAGAACTGTCTCCTGTTCTTTTTACGAACTGCATGTAAAAAGAAATTAAAGAAGGACACAACATTTTAAAATTCACGATGTCGTATAGCACCAGTGTAGAGAGCTCAATTAGCATAACATAGGAAATGTCATGTCATGCAAGTATACTGAAAATGGAATTAAGTGTATTCATCCGCGTTTACGGCTCGAGTGCGTCAAGTTCAGCTCATTTGCTACACAAGACGTTTTGCCACAAGAAACCGTACCCACCATTAAACTACTTAATATATAAAGCAAAATGTTTTTATTATTAACAACTGATACTCTCCACACTGGATACCAATAATTTGGCAATGCCCCACCTCCTCTTTAAGAAATGTCGTCCCGACATATGTACTCGTCGAAGATGGCAGCTGCAAGGCACAGGTACATGGAACTTGCATTACAGACAGTGACGATTGTCATCAAATGCATCAGGAATGACGATCTACCGGCATCCAAGTGATTAGGTCAATCCTTCCCGACTTGTAGCCGGCAGCCATCAGTCCACAACAAAATATGAAAACAGTTACCATCTATAAGAAATGGCTTGTGTCATCTGTAACGTGCAACTCCAACCAATGACGGACATTTACTCGGGACAAAAAAAAAATATAGGAAGCAGACCGAGTATTGTCTGCAAGAAAGATCTGATGCAACAAATTGCATCGTACCAATAAAACAGGATTTCCGCATTGCGAGAAAAAAAAAACAAAAAAAAAAAACAATGCAGAATATGTACACTTAATTATCCAGAAACCAGGGCAGTGATAATTAAAATTATTAAAAACAGAAAACACAGAGCCACAAAATGGCTAACAGACCCAGTCACCTCCAGTTTGCCACACAGTTTTTTTTTCTATTTCTAGATGGAAGGACCCTAGGCCGCAAAAGCCCCGAGGAGGTTAACCTAGGAGTAAAGGGTGGTGCCAGAGGATTTAAGTTAGATCTCCTCTGTGGTATCACATACCTGGGCACCTCAAGACCCGCCTGCTCGATACCGCCATCAGCTGTTGATGCTGAATCTACAGCATCATGTAACCCCTGGTTGAATTCCACGTTGTCACTTACAGTTTGAATCTCATCCGGTGACGGATGAAAACTGTTTGACAGTGCCACTTTGGAATCCACTCCAGGTTTCGATGGAGGTAGAGCCATAAATGGGAGCAACAGATTCCTGTGGAGCATTTTAGTGTTGCTTCTGCCATGCTCACGTTTTACGACGTAAACAGGAATCTGTTTATTTGGCTGTTCAACCACCAACTAGACACCCTTCTCCCATTTATCGGCAAGCTTGGGCGTTACAAATACGTTACAAATAATCCAATGCAAAACCACTGCATCTATATGCAGAAGTTATCCTCTATCCACTATGTAGGGGAAGAGATCAGCGGTACTTGTAAACTTGTCCTTTCAACTAAACTTTGTACTGTTTGATTCGGATATTAAAAAAATATTCAGTACTTTTTCGTTGTTCTAAAATTGTGGATACATGTAATTGCAAACTTTCGTTTATTTGATTAATTTATACAAAATCTGAAGTTTGAAGTATCAAAATGAAATTAATACCATTAAAGAATGAAAGTTTACTTTTATAAAAATGCAACGAAAATAGTTTTAAATATTATAGTTATAAACACAATGCTTGTTTTTGCTTTCAGGTTAGAAAAGTTTTAAATTTACTAAGCGTTTTCCTTAGTTTACCTTAATAGTTTACCTAGTTAGTTATGTTTACTAGATGTTTTTTTTATTTTAGTGTGAAAAGGGAGAAATACATGGGTGATGCTTACTCAGAAATCACACGTTCGATCCTATCTTTCGATTTTTAACGCTTAACACGGTGAACTTCACTTAGTTTGAACTCCTTTTTTTTTCTAAATTTTATCGAAGTTTGAAACGGATCACGAGAAAAGGGATTATACTTTTACATAATATCAAACTGCGAAGTTACGACGGCTGATCAGCCTTACCTGCACAGTCTATACTCTAAGACCAATGAGCGAATAACAATGGCACTGATCAGACTGCGCAGATGCACGGCTGATCGGAGTCTTCGCATATGCCCAAATAATTCCTTTTCTCTTGACCACATTATAATTGAGCCACGACACGAGAAAACCAACAAAGTGGTTGTACGCCCAGCGCAGACTCAGATCAGTCTGGGCATTCTGATCAGAGTTTTCGCTGTCCGGTTATATAGGTAGCTTAGACCCTTAGCTACCCTTTAAGTGCTTAGCAAAGAGTCTGGTCAGTCTTGGCGGATGCCCAGACTGATCGGAGTTTGCGCTAGACGAACAAATCACTTTGCTGGTTTTCTCGTGTCGCGTTTCATATGATATAGGATTTCATGGTTTTCTCTATGAATGGTTACATTGTGTGAACTTTTAAACAACAGCGAAATTCATTTTAAAATCATCAGCTGGAACGTAAGCCTTTAGTTCCACTGACTCAGGGGCGTAACTCGGTATACGCACAATCATGTTTTAAACTTGACTCCTTGAAGAAAAAGGTAGTATTACAGCCAGTTTGCAATTGGTATTGAAATCTTGTCTAATTTATAAAATTTCAGCATGCAAATATGCAAGTGCGTTTAGAAGTTTTGTCAATTTTGGAAGAAAAAAAATCAATACGCACCTGCGTATTTTCCGTATAGGTAGCTACGACCTTGTGACTATAATAGAATGATTCGTTAACAGTACAGATCTAAACCGCTATTTGCTCAGATAGAGAGACTCGATTGAAGAGCGACACTAATTTCTAATCTGCAGAGGACACTTGTTTTCCGACCCTTACATTATCACATCGGGTAGGCGGCAATCGACAACACTCGTGCAATCGACGGACGCAGATAAAAAAAAAACGTTAGAAACAGCGTTTTCGATTGCAAATTGGCGACAATTTGCGGTCGAAAACGCTGTTTCTAACGATTTTGAGCCGCGTTAATCGATCGTTACGTTTTCGATTGCCGCCTACCCGGTGTTATGTATGTGTGTCTGATTTGTACGAAACAAGAATTAAAATATTGTTTAAACCAAATGTTTATTTCAGGCAAAATCCCTGGCTTCATGCAAAGTAATCTACAAAATATTGGGTTGTATGACCAACTAAAGTATTATCTGTGGGCCCATCAAAATTTGCATCAAATAATTATGGTACATTTCAAGCTCAAAGAAGTTTACATTTTTACTGAAGCTGTATTAAGGTAGACAGACATCTGTGTGAACAACTAGTGCGCATCACCAGCTGACGAATTCATACTTATTTAAAACAAAATGTCTGATGTACATAAGAATGGTACAATAGTCTGCTTATATGTCGTGCAATAGCAACAGCAAGTAACATATTGTACAGTGTGTCTGTTCTATAGGCTCATATATATAACAGCTCATACCAAGTGTCCATTGATATCTGTTGATAACAATAGCTGACACCATAGGGCTCAAAAAGGTCTGCTTGCAGGCTTTACTGCTACCCTTTTTTCAACACGGAAGTCTTGTAGCAGCAGCTACACTGTTGCATTCATTACCAAGTATATATTATCATTATACTGGATATAACTGCGAGTTTTTGTGTCATAAATCGTGCATTACGTATAATCTGGTAACAGGGTGGTCTTGAGAGCCGTCGTCCCACACACCGTCATGGTGTAGGTTGTATATCTGGGTCTGTATACTGCGTTTACACTATGTTCCCGGCGGCCACGGCAATCACATTTCAGGCCACCGTGGACAAAACGGGATGGACGTGAGACAACGCAGGGAGACGGGATGGGCAAACGTGACAGGCCATGATTGCCGTGGAAGCCGGGCCAGATTTTTGAACTGTCAAAAAATTTGCCACGGCAGTCCCGGTGCGGATGAGAAACCTAATAGGCCGTAGTAAAACGGGGTGAACGCTATAAAACGTGACAGAGGGGGTCCGTAGTGGGACGGGAAACATGTGTATACCCCGGCACCTGGCGGTCCTTTCAAGTTCTGTCACGTCTTGCTGCGTTTAGCGTGCGTTTTGTCACTGTTGCTTCACGGTTGCTGCGCGTTTTGTCCCGTTCTACCAGGTTTTGTCACGGTTTTCACGGCAAGCTAAGGCGTTCAATCACGACGCATCTCAGCTTGTGACGGTTTACAGGCCGTCGTGCTACGGAGGGTTGCGTTATACACGGCGGGCGCGGTCTGGGAGATGGTGTAAAAAAGCCGAGCCCGGTAGGGGCGCTTTATTCGAGTCTGAACAGTCAACGAAACATTACTGTATCTACAATACGAACAGAGGAGACTAAACTAAGAACTATGCCACCGAAGAAGCCAGGACATAAGAAGTTTCCCCTCCCCCTCCTCTCACATACACACACCTTCCGTCTTGCATCACCACTACCAGCAACGGAACCTGGATGTCCTCGCCGTTCACCGCTGCCAGATACATGTAAAGTCGAGCGTGCAGCTACTACTGACCCTGTCCCTGGACTGGATGCGCCGAGTTAACATGCAAACACAAAATTTTTTCATCTTGGGCATTCACGATGTCTCGTCGAAGTCTCAAGGTACAATGATTCCTGCTGCTTGGGAGACCTTCTTTTTACACCGTAGGCACAAACGTGTTCCGTAGAAACCTTGACAGATCGTGAAAAACGTGTCAGACTTTGATCAAACATGAGAAACGATGGATTTCTTTGGCGTTTGTGCCCTCCTTAGTGAGGAACTTTATGACTGCTCTGAACTCAATATTCTGACTTTCCATTTTTGCCTATGGGTATAGGTTTTTAAACAAAAAGTAAGAGCAAAAAATGTACGTGTTGACTGAACGGCTGCTATCATTTAACTGACAAAGGTTTACACTGCACAAGAATGAAAAAAAAAAGAAATCTTTAATTGTATAGAAAAATACCGAGTTCTATGAACTTATTGAATTCCCCTCGTATAATTTGGTAACAGGGTGGTCTTGAGAGCCGTCGCCCCACACGCCGTCATGGTGTAGGTTGTAGCTTTTTCTGAGAAGCTGGAATCGGCATTTAGAAATTAAGTTTTAAAAGTCAGAATTATAACCTCTAAGTGATTCTACTTTCGTTGCCGCGTAATGTTTTCATTGACTGTTAATGACATTTAAAAAGAAATATTTCACATTATCTGCAAAAGTTCTGCCCTTATCGGCAGTTCTTGTACTAGAGTCGCAATGCTTCAATAGCTAAAACTAGCTAGTACGACGCAAGGTGAAAAACTAAAACTGCCGTTTGGCTCTTACCGTATTTATTCAGTTATATGAAGGGATTTTCCTTCCAAAGCAATTGCTTCCCAGCTCCCATGACGCTCTCTCTTGTAGAATACCGTATAATTGTAAGCATTGGGACAGATAGGTCTGAGGAAACAGTGCAGACCCAAAGTCTGATCATGGGTTGCACTGTTTGTCATTTCATGAGCATTGTTTGGATGCGCCAGGGTCGAGTCGGGCAACTTCGGACAGCGGGTATATTCGGACATGCCACTGCAAACAGTGAAAATCCAGATGAGACGACTCATCATGAGCCGTCTCATTAGAATTTTCACTTTTTGCCCAGTTAATTTTATTTTAATTCCAAGCAACTGGCATATGAAGGAAACAATGTCACTGTCCGATTGTGGAATAATCATGGTAATTATTTTAGCTGTCACATCTTTTAGAATTTTTACGGTACTTATTTCCCCTAACAATACTGGTTTCCTTCCTTTGAAAAAAAACAACAACTACAAAAAACAAGAAAAAACTACTTCCCAGTGGGAGTTATTCCAGTAATACCTCCTATTGCACGTGTAAAAACACAAGCCACACAATTTTATATCTCATTATTTGCCTTTATTATTCAACATGTAGTCTCCAGCCAGTTTAACCAATCAACGTTTTCGCAGTGGTAGTTTTCTGTGCCATAACAGTTGTCTCTTTACCCGTACAGGCCCCAAAATGTACACTTCTGAATTTCTGGTAATTGTGGTCGCCTCGGCTACAATATATTCCACAAAGATAAGATCCATACTAGCCTACATAAAAGTTTGCAATTTTACCTTCAAATGTGCTTCAACAAATATACTCGAAAAAAATATTAAGGGGTCAAACTTTTACCCTGTGATTTCTGGAACATTTCAAACATTTGGTAAAATAAATCATTTCTTCCTTCCATTTTTCATTTTGCAAGTTTATTACACATGAGGTTTGAATCTATAGCCTTTGTCTTGACCAAATCCAGACTTCAATTCACACTACCCTCAAAATCAAAGTGGTCAGCAGTCCGTAAGGAATAAATTCACCAAAATTTTCGATTTCGCCAATTCATGATTTTTTTGCAAAATTGCTCGCTAGTCAGCTCAATTTTAGAAGTTATGCTCGACCAAACTGACACACTATCAATTCTCTATGGGAATTCTAACACCTTTCATTTAAGGGGTATTTTGACTTAAAGCCTGGACTTGGCCAAGACAAAGGCTATAGATTCAAATTCCGTGTGTATCAAACTTGCAAAATGAAAAAAATGGAAGGTAGGAATGATTTATTTTACCAAATGTTTGAAATGTTCCAGAAATCGCAGGGTAGAAATTGACCCTTTAATATTTTTTCGAGTATAATATGCAATGCTTAAGTGCTATCGGATGCATGCTTTAGTGCTATCGGGTGCTGGATGGAGTCAAAGTACCTCATGACGATAATTCAAATATTAAAATATCTTGGAATCTGAAATCTTAAAACATATTGACCGTTATATTGGGAGCTACAATTTAAAAAATTTAATTTGAAAAAAAAAAAAAAGATGTTACTGATCGACATTGTAAAATCTAAAACTCGTGTTTGATTGCTGTTTCTGCATAAAACATTCTGTTATCCAAGAACACTCGAAAACCTTGGAGAGAATGCTATAGTGCCGCGGAGTGTCGGACGGTATCTGCGTACATTTTGAAAAAAGCCAATCTCACTGCATACAGGCATTTATAATCAACTAACAAATCTACAGTAAATCCGTTTTGACATCACAAAATTACCTCAATCTGATTAAAATCAGAATTCAAATTAGTCCGAATCAATCTGTCAGTTACTCATCATTTAATGGATACGCTTTTAGATCCGATATCAATCAAATTGTAAATTACCTTTGCTACTGTGACGTTATTAATGCTTATGCCAGGTTTTGTGTCGGCCACGGAACGCTTGTAAGTTGTAGGCGAAATTGCATGGCACGTTTATAACAAGGTAAAAATACGCTGTTAAGGTGGTGGTTTGTGGCAAATTCAAAAATCTGCATAAAACCATAACATACTCCTTATTTATGTTGCTCCCTACAGTTGCGAATAGAGAAACCAGTTGCATGCTGTTTAAAAAATGTTTTCGCGCCAAATGAGTGATTATAAACAACCTTATAACATGGATTTTCGGCCATTTTTAGCATGCCAAACCGCTTTTTATGCACGAATAATAAATTACCTGCATAGTCGGCTTCTCTCAAAACATTCATTGCTGGAGTATGTCTTGCCGTCCGAACCACAGAAGGTGACGATATACATAGGACAGAATGAATTACATCTCATCGGGGTGCTTTTAACTCCTGAAAATAATTTGACCCGTTTATGCCCAGCGTACTCTTCTAACCTGGCCCGGAGGTTATAAAACTTGAGTACATACTCAAATTCAAAATAAAGCACACTGATTGGCTGCTTCCGAGCATGTGCTCGGGAGCAGCCAATCAGTGTGCTTTATTTTGAGTTTGAGAATGTGCTCAAGTTTTATAACCTCTGGGCCTGATTAATTTTGTTTGAGTCCATTCCTCTTTTCAGGGGGGTCTGGTTTAGTTTATTTTCATCATTTTTATTTTATTTAAATGAGAATTCCCTTTATTCTTATTTAAATATTGTTGATCCTGATCAGACGCCGCATTTTGCGACGTCTGACCTGTGTCTGCACCTTTGGCCTAAATATGATCTTGTCCTGGGACACTAGGCATAAAAACACAACCTTTACTTGTTTAGAAACTTTCGTCACAATAGACAGTGTCATTACGGTACTATCTAGTCTAGTCTAGTCTATTCCATAACCTTGTGAGGTCGTTGGGGGCACCACAGATGATTCTACATCAATCCCTTTCCACCTAGTCCTGTCTTCAGCTGCCCTATTGCTCTTTTCTGTCACTGTGCCCTGACTAAAAAAATTGGAAGGTCAAGGTCACGGCGGTTTGTAGAAAAAGCAGTAGATGATTTCATGTTTTTATTGAGGATTATTGAAAATGTTACCCGGTCATGACAATGTTTGCTATTTATTTTCACAATTCTAGGTGCCTGACTATGAACTAGATGCTGGTGCTTTACCGATAAAGTTTTGCGTGTGGCAAACGCACAGTGTCGGAGCGGAAATGTACAGTGTTTGAGATTGTATCGTCTCCTGTGATTCTGTACAGTGAGAATCCGACACTTGGTGTAAAGCGATACACGGAGAGAGTAAGTAAACATGACGATGGTTTCTTTAATTTCATTATTATCTTGCTTATTGCGATTTCTATGGATTGCTTATAATATACGAAGAACTTCAGAGGATGAATGCTTTATGTATTTCCCCAAGTTGTGCACACACAAGTTCTTGATCATTTAAACACGCAAAACAGCACATGATTTCGTCCATGTGAACAGTCGTGTATTCTCGTGTCAAGGCACAAATAAACTGTTATTTTTTTCAGCAAATGAGTATTGGTCTTTCAAATATCTGAGGTTAACGGTAGTACCTCGGTTTTTATGTTTGGGGTGAATAAAAGTGATGAAATGCTGAGTTGTTCATCGATTGATATTCGTACAGTCACTTGCAGAAGACAACTTGGAAATTGTACAGTGACCCGCTATTATCTTTGTACAGTGACTCGGATCGGGTTGTTTTTCATCAAGCTGAGTTAATGCATTTCATTTCGACAGCGACGACCCTTCGACATTTTTTACTTCCAGAATCCAGAATATAAATCCTTTAATCAAGTTTGGACCCGAATAGTTTACTGGTGGTACGCCAACATTTGTTTCTTTCAGCTACTGACCACTACAGTTTTGTCTCATATAAGACAGTTGTCGCGGACAGAAAGAATACGCCGGGCCGCGTAGCGCAGTCGGTAGCGCGTCTGACTGAAGAGCCAGAGGTACCGGGTTCGATATCCAGTCCGGCCACATACTTTCGTCGAAATTGATCATGAAATCTTTTTTACGGTCATTTTCCCCCTTCCACTGATTCAAGAAGGGCAGTTGTCAGTTACTGGTGAAAGTATGGACACTTAGTACTGGTTAACCGCTTAGGAGGTCTAAGCCTGCCCAGGAATAGTGTGGTTAGGTTAACTGACCGTCCCGACATGACCATAGCTGTTTACCGTGGACGTAAAGCAACAACACAACAACAACAACAGAAAGAATATACTTTTAGAACCTCAGTCGTCGATTTCATGAGACTTACATGGCAGCATTTGATGAGCAGTTTGAGATACTGGTTTATCGCCTTTGATGCCATGAACGTAAAGCATACATACATGCATTGTTGAGCCACAATATGCTACCATACACAAAACGCTACCGAGATAGCATTTTATGTATCCCTGCCTACACAAAATGCTACCAAAAAGCATATTGTGTAGGCAGTGTACACAAAATGCTTTCTGGTAGCGTTTTGTGTAGGTAGGGTACATATGTTATGTGACTGGTCGTTCGAGGATACACAATATGCTCTACCAGGAAAAAGTATCACTTTTAAGCTCGACTTAATGACTTGGACTCGCAAACACATGTTTAAGGCAACCCCGGTCTTAGTTGACATTATCGTACCCATGCGCGGATACAGGGGCGGGGGTCAGAACCCCCCCCCCCTCATTTTCCAACAATGAGTTTTGCAATCATTATGGTAAAATTTGTCGGAAACCTCTGATCTGAAGCTGGACGGAATGGACGCCGGGAAAATTTTGGTCCCTCATTTTCATGTCAGATGGAGCATATTGTGTAGGGCATATATGATACCTTCACAATATGTTCCCAAATTTTGAGATAGCATTTTGTGTAGGCAGGGATACACAAAATGCTATATCGGTAGCGTTTTGTGTATGGTAGCATATTGTAGCTCAACAATGCATGTACTTTGGAAATTAAAAACTAACATGCACATAGCGCGTTGATAAAATAGTCATACACCAATTACATTGCCGAAGTCAAATGTCTGTCTACAAGTAAAAGCATCAACAAAATAGCTTTCGCTCTACAATACTAGTACCGTTGTATCACAGTGTACTTTCTCAGAAGACACACACACATGCACGACACACGATAATTCCTTCAATTTCACCTGTACGCTCAGCGAAGACTCAGATCAGTATGTGCATTCGTGCAGTCTTATCAGAGTCTTCGCTGGCTACATAAGGCAGCCCCACGATCCGTAGTTATGCAATGAGCGCCCAGCAAAAACTGATTAATTTCGTGCCTTGGGGAGCGCTGTGGCCTAGTGGTAGAGCCTCGGACTCCGGAGCGAGAGGTCGGGGTTCGATCCTCACTCGAGGCGCCGTGTTGTGTTCTTGAGCATGGCACATTTACTCCCAAAAGATACTGGTGATACCCCGGAAGTGGTGACTCCGTCCCGACTTGACTGAAAAATTGTTTACTGGGACGTTAAGCAAAAGCGAAACGAAAATGTTGTGTCTCGGCTCTGAGTCGGGGCACATCATTTCCTACATTTTCACATGTGCACTCAGCGAAGACTCTGCGCAGTCTTATCATCCTTCTCTGGGAGTGGCGAGCGAAGACTCTGATCAGATTGCGCAGACGCAAAGGCTGGTCTGAGTCTTAACGGTGCGCACTGGGGAAACTGTATGGAATATTGTATGAAATGTAGGTCACCACAGCCTTGAGGTCATAATACCATAAGACAATGTCACATGGTTCACTGATGACGGACCAAGATTAAGCGCAAGTTGTGTTTGAAATAGATAAGCAGAAAAAACAAACACTTTTTAAGGTGTCCAAGATTTTGATAGCTAGCCACACCCAGGCAAGGACCCTGGGGCTAGGAGTCATGAAATGAAAGCTGACCCTCCAAGGTACCTTTGGTCCAAGTATGAACGTTTTTCTGCTGAGTGGTCACTGAGATACAAAGTTTTTGAAGAACTTGGTTTAAACGCATGCATATGGAATGGACCAGATGCTGACATAACCCACAAAGGGTCGTCTACATCAGATAGGAGGCGAATACGGCTGTAGTGGTGGTAATATTTGCTTTCGATGTGATTGACGGTCAGCTGGCGCTGTGGTTTATCGTAAACATGGTAAAAGAAGCAGATACTATATACAAGTGACTGTACAGAAAAATTCTTGAAAATCGCAGTTGTCTGTACGACAGCATACCAAGTCACTGTACAACAATCGATACATGCAGTGTCCTGTAAAATGAAGAATTTTTAGGATTGATCCGCTTCGAAGATGTTATTTCACAAATATAATTTTCTATAATGTGGTCCTTATGAAAACAATCGGTGTTTCGTTCGATAATGCGATAAATACACATTTCGTCATTGATGCGATCATGCAAAGATGATTGAGACTTGTGCATTACACTAAGAACACTTTATAAATGACATTTACCTTCTTGAGGTATTCCAAATTTACTGATGCGTCAAACGGACCAAAACAGTCTGGCTTTTTAATCATAGCTTGAGAAAATTGCAAACATTATTTACCGTGTATATTGACATCCTTTACACCAAGTGTCGGATTCTCACTGTACAGAATCACAGGAGACGATACAATCTCAAAAACAGTACATTTCCGCTCCGACACTGTGAAACTGATGTGCAGACAGAGCTTCTTTCGTATTAATAATAGTAGGTGCGATACATGCTAATTTATGACTGACAGTTTATGCACAACTGTAGATGTCAAGTTCAATTTTGCTCATCATTAGAGCACTTTATGACAGTAACCAGGGGTATTTATGCTTTTGCGCACAGGCTTTTCTGATGCTCAAATTTGTGCCACACCATATGTTGTATCAGATTAGAAAACCTTCAATATGAGCCTCGTGCCAAAAAATAAAGCCAGTGATTAGTGTGCAAAAAATGTACATACCAACAGAATCGTATTCAAAAGCCTCACAGCTGTGCATGGTATGAATGTATAAAGTACTCACTTTAACTCTTAAGCCCCATTGACAAAATTAGCAAATTTTGCAAACAGCGTAGATCCTGATGAGGCGGCTCATGATGAGCCGCCTCATGTTGATCTACACTGTTTGCCCTCTAGTCTTTGAATTCTCAATATGAAATATCTTGGACAAGGCGTTTTTTTTAAATTTTGCAGACGTAAATTTTGTCGTCTGCTTTTTGGTGCTTAAAGAGTTATCTGTGCACTGACTGTAGCACTCTCCCTTGTAGGTCTCAGTCTATGGGCAGTCACTCCTTATGTAGCACTTTATATGTTTGTGTTTTTTCTCAGGCAACACATCTAGAAATTCAAAAGACATTCTGATTGTAGTTGTAAGTTTTTTATACTTAATTAGATCATTTGCAGTAATGTAGACACTGATCAGGAAATAAGTATACATAATATGCTGTTGACCAGATTGTCTTGCTTACTATGACCTAATAAGGGGGTATATGGACTTTACAGCTCATAGAAACAGATTCAATCACTAGTAGCAAAGGCAAGCACATGAAAATGGCACTGCAGAAATTACTTCTTTGAGTTATAGAAGGTTTAATATTGGAAAATGGCAATCATAGGCAACAAAAACTATGAGTACCAGTATTTGTCTGTTTTCGATTGGAAGCTTGTCGAGCCGCATAAATAGCAAACGTTTAAATGTAATGCGAACACAACGTGTTACGTTTGAACAAAGTTTATTTGATTGTGTTTCATTGACAATGTACCAAATTATACACTGAGGTAAAATTTGGTCTGATTTAAAAATCAAGGCATCAGATGACAGTTTCGCACGTGGCAGTGAACGAAGACGAGAATGTTTCAGTACAAGAGTACATAAAGACATGGTTGCTGTTATAAATTGTAATCTTTGAACATTTTTAACCAATTTAGAGTTTTAGAAAAAAGTTGTGTCAGATGAAGTGAAGTTCGAGATTAAAATCCTGGTATCTATGTGCTGTGGCAGGTCAAAGTGACAGCGGTTTGTACAAAAAGCAGTAGATGATTTTCGGGTTTGAAAGAAGCTGTTTTTGTTTTCATTGAGGATTATTTAAAAAAGTTATCTGGTCATGAGCATGACTTGTTTGCTTTTTATTTTAATTATACTTATTTGTTGACGAAGGTGCCTGAATATGTATTAGATGCTGGCGTTTGACTAATAATATTTCTCAGTGTAACAAACTTATGTGTAGTCAGCCCCTTTCCCCATCCCCACTCCTTTCCCAACCAATTAATACAATATTTGAACGTCAGTAGCATGCACCTGTATCAGCCAGGGCGCATGCTTACCGTCACAAAGTGCTCTAATAATAAGCAAAAAGACACCAAAAAACCATCTACAGCGTAGCATGTATTCCATCTACTATTTTTGACACAAAGAAAGCGGTTTGTGGGGGGGGGGGGGGGAGGGAGGAGGGTCGACCTGAGAAACATTATATTTTACTGTCCCTGATGCCTTAAGGACGGTGATGATTTTTTCGATGTTATTTTATGTTTTATTGGCTGCAAACCAGCTGCAAACCAGTTACGCTTTATGATGATTGAACCGTGGACACCGTGCTTTTCTCCGATTTCTCCGTTTTGGCCCTCCCGCGTATAGGAAACCAGTTCTTAAATGTTTGATTCTTTATATGCACTTTGAAGGAGCTGAAGCATTTCAGTTTTGAAAAGATCAACATGTTTTGTTCAAGTCAAAGGATTTATTTGCCTTGAAAGCCATTTTTAGGTCAATGAAAAAGTCATTGGAAAATACCAGGAACTTCAAAATGTTGTTTCTTTTGATTTCTTGTTGAAGAAAAATGTCTCGGTGTTTTATGAGAATACTACAAATTTATATGAAAATGAAAATTACAGGCTTTCGAAGCATTTCGACAACTGTAATATCAGTAAATGGTACCGGTTTTAAATAGCAGGTGATTAATATGGGAATACCTCTGGGGTATTTTTGTTATTGCTACCGAAGGTGCGTGCACTGGCTTGTCTGATGCTCACGATGTTTCACAGCACAGTTGTGCCACAACATATGTTGTATCAAACTAGAGACCTACAATATGAGCCTAGTGACTAATGAGCAAAAAGCCTTACAGCTGTGTGTTACGAAATGGATCTAATCGTCCACTATGTCGTCGAGATTATTTTAATCCTTTCAATCAGTAAGGCTACAGTTTTTAGGGTAACTGTGGTAATAAAACGTTTACGGAAATTGTGGCTACGTTATGCATGGGTTGTTTGTGAATACCTCTCGTGGACAGCGTATTGCATGAGTTTAAGGTGAATACCTGCACGAGTCTTTTGATTGTGGAAAGCATGTTGCATGATTTTAATGTGAGACGCATAGTATTTATACGCCTATCTTTTAATGAAAAGTTAGACGTGGCTGTTTAATTCTTGATGGATGTTATATTGTTGTGTGCCCAGATTCTGTGTTAAGACCTAGAAGGGTAAGATTTTATTATATTTATTTAGAATAGTTTGGCTAAGAATGAAAAATGTGACTTCTGATTGATATGGTATGATTATATGTGTCGACTGATTTGATTTTGTTGGCAGTGATCAGGCTGCGCATGTGTCGACCGATTTTGTTAGTAAGCATGCTGCGCATAATATTTGTATATTAGGAAGTTTTGTAAATTTCGGAAATAGTTTATATCACTGATGTTGGTTGCAATGGTGTGCGTCTATTTGACGTCCAGTGACGTCAATTGCATTCATGTTATTCATGTCACGTCAGTTGCATTCATGTTATTGCGACGTCAGCACTTTTATATTAGTTTCACTGGTGTCCAGTGACGTCAATTGCATTCATATTATTCATGTGACGTCAGTTGCATTCATGTTATTCATATGAAGTCAGTTGCATCATGTTATTGCGACGTCAGCACTTTTTATATTAGTTTCACGTATACGTGGCCTATAGAAGTAGATTGATTTGTAATGGAACTAATTTATATACTCGTGACGTCAATTGACGCCATAGCATGCACCGCATTAAGGGTTTTTTCCATAAGTTATAATGGTAACATTTGGTCATCATGCGTTTGATTTGCCTTCATTAGACGGCGTCATATGGTACAACATCATTGATGTCATGATGTCAGATCAAACGTTATGATCCCAAATGTGTTAGAAACGCTTATTCAGTTATTATATTATATGGCAAATGGTATTACGCTTAGTTTAAAGGAATGAATTAATACATATGAGAGTTAAATTTTTGGTAAATCAATTTAATGTAGATAGGTTATTGTCTAGATTACTTATGTTTTATGTGGGATATGTCATGGTAATACCTGTTAACGTCAGTATACTTCTCGACAATGTTTGGCGTCAGATCTTTCGACGCACATGCGTGGTAGGATCTACGTTTCTTCATTGGCGGAAGTAGTAAGCACAATTTTGGCTTTACATCGTGAGCGCGAGTTGTGTCTAGTGACACGGCTGGCGTGTGCACGTTATGCTCGGCATTCGCCGAGGGCGTTGTATGGTATTTCCAAGACAGGCCCAAGTCTTACGTATTGTTATTATGTAGTTACAATGTATTAAGTGTAAGTTCGTTATTTTTAGGCACATCAAGTCCGGCAGTCAGCTGTTAGGGCTTAGAGCCACGTCTCACCTGGAGATTCGATTTACGTCTCCAGGTTAATACCAACCCGGGTAGAGGCAGTTACAACGCCGTTTGTGCAAGGTTCCTAAGCAGAGGCGGGAAGCACAAAATGTAGGCGGAAGTGGTTAGCACAGTTTTGCCAGATTCTGTGATAAGATCTGAAGGTCACATCAAGTGTGGGACAGTGTTCGTCCACTAAGGTGTATTAATATATATATAGACTGGTCCCTGGTACGATCCAGGGAGCGACCAGTATATAATCGTGCACGTGTTAAGTTGGTGTTCCTCATGATATATGGACTGGCCCATGACATGATCCAGGGAACGACGAATTGAAGTCTACCAACATAAGGCCTTGTTTATTTTGTATGAGCTCAAACTAACGTTTTTTGTTCTTTGTGTTTTCCTTTAGTTCATGGCGCTGAGCCGAGTACGGTGTTGACGTCAGACGGTAATCTATTTGCGTATTGCACGCAAATCGATTACAGATTTGAAACAAACACCTTACTTGGGCCAGCGACATGAACTGATATGTGTTGTATATTATTGTAATTGTGACAGTTGTAAATTGTATTGTTATATATAGAATTTACATTATATATAAACTTAAAAAAATTCTAACGTTGTTAGAGTTTCCTTGTTAGTGTATTACACTAGTAGATAACCCTTTAACCGGAAGTCACCCTCCGCCGTCCTGGCGACGCATAAGGCTCTACACCCGTGTCGACCGAGTGTAAAACCTTCTGCGTAACATGGTGTCATGAAGTAACGGGATTTGACTTCTGGTTAATATCTGCCAGTGTAAGACATTGACAATATATACAGAATCTAGGCACAATTTTGTCAGACATTTTTCTTATTATTGACTTTCTGATTGTTCTTTTCTAAGGTGACGTAAGGATGTTTGTAAGGCTGTGAATTTTAGGGGAGCAATTTTGCCACTAAATTCTTGTAAATGTAACCTACACTCAATTAAGGTCAACTATCCTTATTCCCTACGTGATGAAGTGCGATAGCCCATGCATTAATTTATGATAAAATGTAACAGGTTGCATATCTGAGTGGGGAAACTAAGGTATATAGACCTGAATTGTCTTGGCACGGATGATACATATTTAGTTTTAAGGTCCGTTTGAGTACCTTGGCACTGCTGTTGCCTGACAATCTGTTAGTTTATTAACTTAAACGTTTTGTACGTTGTGTCGTAACCGTTACTGAGGTCCATTTTATGTCCTGATTTAGTAACGTAGGTCACCCGTAACGTTATATAATATCGTTACAATGAATTAAACCTAATAGCAGAATCTTAAGTTTGATTTACCGTTGGTATCTTATAGGGTTTTGTAATGTAGGACGTACAGTTGTCGTGTCAGTGTTAATACGTTGCGTTACATACGTTACGTTTATATATCCGATACGCTAGATCAAGTTGGGCGTAATTGTAATGTGGGTTATTTACGTCATCTAATTGTGTCATTTGAAAGTGAAAAGTAATTCTCGGCAAAGTCAACGTCAGTTTATGACGTCATTTCCGGTCTGTTATGAACGTAACTTTAATGGCTACGTCCAGATCGCGAGTATACTAATTAATCAACGTTTTAGTTGGATTAGTTCGTTATTATTATTGTTAACGTTTTAGTTAACGTGTGTGACTATAAGTGAACGTCGGTTTCAGTTAAGTTAACGTGAGAATTACGTTAAGCGTCATGGATCAGTTAGTTAAGACGGGAAGGGAGTTAGGTTATGAAGGGCAGGCGTTGCAGGAATTTGTAAGGCAACAGCAAGAGACTGAGAGGGCAGAAAGGCACGCGGTAAGGGCACTTGATAAAGAAAAGATTGCGCAGGCCGATAAAGACAGGGAAATTGAGTTAGCTAGGATCGCGCAGGCCGATAAAGACAGGGAAATTGAATTAGCTAGGGTCGCGGCGGAGAAAGAGAGGATTGTGCAAGCCGAAAAGGATAGGGAAGTAGAACTAGCTAAGATTGCGGCGGATAGGGAAATCGAGATGGCGCGGATTGAAAGTATAGAGCGGCAAGCCTAGAAAGATAGGGAAGCTAAGTTGTCTCAAATCGAAAGCGATAAGGAAGCGAAGTTGTCGAGCGAAGTTGAGTTAGAAAAGTTGAAGTATAGTTTTGAATTGCAGCAACGCGAGTTGAAGAATCAGATAGATTTGCAGAAGGTAACGTTTAGAGTTGAATTAGAAAAACAGAAGGCTGAAAAGTTAGCGCATGCGCGAGATCCCAAATTACCGTATTTTGATGAAAGTAAGGACAAAATGGATAGTTACTTATCAAGGTTTGAGAAATACGCGACGGCGAATAAATGGGATAAAAACCTTTGGGCTGCATATTTAAGCGCATTACTTAAAGGTCGCGCGCTTGATGTCTATGATAGATTGTCTGTAGATGATGCAGCGGATTATGACAAGTTGAAAGATGCGTTGTTAAAGAATTTCGATATGACTGAACGCGGATTTAGGAAGAAATTTCGCTATGATAGGCCTGAAAAGTCCGAAACGTTTATTCAGTTTAGTAGTAGACTTAGGTCGTATCTTAATAAATGGTTAAAAATGGCGAAGGTAGACCAGTCTTATGAATCTGTTTGCGATTTTTTCGCTAGAGATCAGTTTTTAGAATCTTGTAGTAAAGAACTGTATGTTCATTTGAAACCGAAAACATTCACGAGTCTAGGTGAGATGGCTAGGGAAGCAGATTTATTTGCAGAAGCACGTGGCGGCGTCTACGCTTGTGTAAATAAGGGGCAGCGTGATAGTAAGGGCGTAACTCAGAGTAGATCTGATAATAAGCCGAGTGCGAAGCCAGAGATAAAATGTAGTATTTGTGGTAAGGGACATTTAACATATAAATGTTTTAAGAATCCCGATAGGAAGCAAGCATATAGTGCGGAGGTAGGTGCAAGTGCAAGCGGGTATAGTGGAAATAAGGGGAGTAGTTATGCACCGAAAGATGAGACACAAAGATCACAGAGTAAGAACGATACTGTACAGACGAAGGGTAGTAATTCAGATCGTGGCCGTGGTCGGGGTTATTCCCGCGGACGTGGTCGGGGTGGCGGACATCAAATGAGTTTTTGTAAAACTACAATGAATAGGTCTCATGAAATTGAAGGTCTCTATAAGAGTAAGGAAGAAAGTCCATTAATCGATAATAACGTGGATAGGGAAGGTGTCTGTTACTTTTTAAGGTCGCGATTACCAACAGCGCAGGGTACGGTTAATGGTAAGACAGTTGTAGTTTTAAGGGACACAGGTTGTACTGGGTGTGTCGTTCGTAGAAACTTGGTTTCTAATGATCAGTTACTTGGTAGAGAATCTGATGTAACTTTGATTGATGAATCTACCCAAAGGTATCCCTTAGCAATGGTTGACATAGATTGTCCATTTTTCACAGGAAAAACTGAGGCATTGTGCATGGAAGATACATTGTATGACCTGGTTATTGGAAATATTGACGGGTCAAAACTTCCCGATATGTCCCATTTTGCAATGGCGGCAGTGACTAGGTCACAAGCTAAGCAAGGTGAAGAGGTCTATAGGAAACTTAAAGTTCCTCATCAAATTATTGCTAGTGATAAGGAGGCATTGAAGCAGGCCCAAGTTGTTGACCCTAAATTGAATGGCATAAGGCAAAGAGTGGAATCTGGGAATGTGACTATTAGTCGTGGATTGAACCGGGGTGAAACTAAGTTTATTCGAAAGAAAGATTTATTGTATAGGCAGTTTACTAAGGGAAACAAGGTCACTTTGCAACTTATTATCCCTGAAGGTTTTCGTGAAAAGGTGTTAAGATTGGCGCACGAAACCTTGATGTCAGGTCATTTGGGCATAAAGAAAACTATGGATAGAGTTTTAACTGAGTTCTTTTGGCCTGGAATTTGTGGTGATGTGGCAAGGTTTTGTAAATCTTGTGACATATGTCAAAGGACTATTCAAAAAGGTCGTGTCACTAAGGTTCCTTTAGGAAAGTTGCCACAGATTGACACACCATTTAAACGAGTCGCTGTTGATATAGTTGGACCGATAGAACCTCGTTCTGACAGGAAATCCCGCTATATTTTAACAATGATAGATTATGCGACGAGATATCCCGAGGCGGTAGCGTTACCCGGCATTGAGACGGAACGCGTAGCCGAAGCGTTAGTTGAGATGTTTAGTAGAGTTGGCATACCTGATGAAATGTTAACAGATTGCGGAAGTCAGTTTACTGCTGAAGTTATGAAAGAAGTAAGCAGGCTGTTATCACTCCAGCAGTTAACCACGACGCCGTATCATCCTATTTGTAACGGTCTTGTAGAGCGTTTTCACGCGACGTTGAAGCAAATGCTACGTAGGATGTGCGCAGAACGTCCAAAAGACTGGGATAAATATCTCCCAGCACTACTGTTTGCAATAAGGGAGGTTCCGCAGGAGTCATTAGGGTTTTCTCCGTTCGAATTGTTATACGGACGTAACGTTAAGGGCCCTATGGCAATATTACGTGAATTATGGTCTGAAGAGGTACAGGATGAGCAGGTTCTGTCTACGTACCAGTACGTAATTGAGTTGAGAGAACGGTTAGAGCAGACGTGTAAGTTAGCACATGATAATTTACGGAAAGTACAGGTAAAGCAAAAGGCTTATTATGACAAACGCGCTAGGTCGCGTAAATTTAACGTGGGAGATAAAGTACTGTTATTACTGCCAACTGACAGTAATAAACTGTTATTGCAGTGGAAGGGTCCATATGAAGTAGTAGAGGTGGTGAATAGAATGGACTATAAAATCGACGTCAATGGTGTCGTGAGTACATATCATGCTAATATGCTGAAACAGTATGTCGAACGTCGTACTGTGCCGTCACATTGTTTATTGTCGACTGAGACTACAGAGTCGGTTGATGACGATGGTAGTGATGAATTTTCTCTTGATGATTGTGCTTTTCCGACAGCTAAAGAGCCGGAAACTTATAATGACGTCAGTATTTCAGATACGTTAACGTCAGAACAACGTATGGAGGTTGAAGCGTTGATTAAACAGTACCCGGATGTACTATCAAGTTTACCCGGTCGAACTGATCAAATACAGCACGATATCAAACTACTCACGTCAGAACCCATACGGACGAAAGGTTATTCTATCCCGTATAAGACGCGTAACGTCATGGAGACGGAGATACAGGATATGTTAGATTTAGGGGTAATCGAGCCGTCGATTTCACCGTATTCATCTCCTGTTGTCCTAGTTCCGAAGAAGGACGGATCAGTTAGATTCTGTATCGACTTCCGGAAGCTTAACAAAGTGACGGAATTCGATGCAGAACCTATGCCAAATATGGAGGAGGTTATCAATAAAATGTCGGGACATAGATTCTTTACAAAGATGGACCTGAGTAAGGGTTATTGGCAAGTCAGTCTTACTGAAAGGTCTAAACCTTTGACGGCATTTGAAACGCCTAAGGGTTTATTCCAGTTTAAAACTATGCCCTTCGGTTTGGTCAATTCGGGAGCCTCATTTTGTAGGTTAATGAGAATCATATTGTCCAATCTCCCAAATGTTGACAGCTTTGTTGATGACATGTGGATATTTACTGAAACATGGAAAGATCATGTGACGTCATTACGTCAAGTGTTAGATCGGCTCAGGTCGGCCAAATTGACGGCAAAACCATCTAAATGCATGATCGGATATGGCAGTATCGAGTGCCTTGGTCACAATATCGTCGGACAGACGGTACGACCGCAAGAGGACAAGATACAGGCTATCAGAGATGCTCCTCGTCCATCTACGAAAAGGCAAATTAAATCTTTTCTGGGATTAGCTGGGTTTTACCGTCGTTTTATCCCAAATTTCTCATCCATAGCTTCTCCTCTGACTGATTTAACTAAACGGGATAGACCTAATTCTATCAAAGATTGGCAAGATCAGCATGAAAGGGCATTTCAAACCCTGAAGAGTAGGCTCACGTCTAGTCCTATTCTTCGCTTACCTGTTTTTCAAGAAGGTAACCCGTTTGTACTCCGCACAGACGCTTCAGACGTTGGTCTTGGAGCTATTTTGCTCCAGGAATTCGAAGGTGAAGGTCGTTTGCCGATTGCTTATGCTAGCAAGAAATTGTTACCTCGGGAAAAGAACTACTCTGTAATTGAAAAGGAATGTTTGGGTATAATCTGGGGTGTTGAGAAATTTCGTAAGTACCTGTATGGGGCGGAGTTCCTACTTGAAACTGACCACAAACCTTTGTCCTATATGCAGACAGCTAAGGTGCTCAATCCCCGAATCATGCGTTGGGCCATGAAATTACAGCCGTACAGATTCAGGATCGTTGCTATCCGCGGCCAAGATAATTTGGGGGCGGACTACCTTAGTAGATAGTTTGGCCACGTTATGCATCGCACCGTTGTTGTGTATATAGCTAGTTTTCCAGTTTTGACATAGCCTACGATTCGATCGCATTTCGTACTATTTCAGAAAAGAAACATTGTTATGTTTTTTTCTCCCTAAGGGGAAACCTATGTTACGAAATGGATCTAATCGTCCACTATGTCGTCGAGATTATTTTAATCCTTTCAATCAGTAAGGCTACAGTTTTTAGGGTAACTGTGGTAATAAAACGTTTACGGAAATTGTGGCTACGTTATGCATGGGTTGTTTGTGAATACCTCTCGTGGACAGCGTATTGCATGATTTTAAGGTGAATACCTGCACGAGTCTTTTGATTGTGGAAAGCATGTTGCATGATTTTAATGTGAGACGCATAGTATTTATACGCCTATCTTTTAATGAAAAGTTAGACGTGGCTGTTTAATTCTTGATGGATGTTATATTGTTGTGTGCCCAGATTCTGTATTAAGACCTAGAAGGGTAAGATTTTATTATATTTATTTAGAATAGTTTGGCTAAGAATGAAAAATGTGACTTCTGATTGATATGGTATGATTATATGTGTCGACTGATTTGATTTTGTTGGCAGTGATCAGGCTGCGCATGTGTCGACCGATTTTGTTAGTAAGCATGCTGCGCATAATATTTGTATATTAGGAAGTTTTGTAAATTTCGGAAATAGTTTATATCACTGATGTTGGTTGCAATGGTGTGCGTCTATTTGACGTCCAGTGACGTCAATTGCATTCATGTTATTCATGTCACGTCAGTTGCATTCATGTTATTGCGACGTCAGCACTTTTATATTAGTTTCACTGGTGTCCAGTGACGTCAATTGCATTCATATTATTCATGTGACGTCAGTTGCATTCATGTTATTCATATGAAGTCAGTTGCATCATGTTATTGCGACGTCAGCACTTTTTATATTAGTTTCACGTATACGTGGCCTATAGAAGTAGATTGATTTGTAATGGAACTAATTTATATACTCGTGACGTCAATTGACGCCATAGCATGCACCGCATTAAGGGTTTTTTCCATAAGTTATAATGGTAACATTTGGTCATCATGCGTTTGATTTGCCTTCATTAGACGGCGTCATATGGTACAACATCATTGATGTCATGATGTCAGATCAAACGTTATGATCCCAAATGTGTTAGAAACGCTTATTCAGTTATTATATTATATGGCAAATGGTATTACGCTTAGTTTAAAGGAATGAATTAATACATATGAGAGTTAAATTTTTGGTAAATCAATTTAATGTAGATAGGTTATTGTCTAGATTACTTATGTTTTATGTGGGATATGTCATGGTAATACCTGTTAACGTCAGTATACTTCTCGACAATGTTTGGCGTCAGATCTTTCGACGCACATGCGTGGTAGGATCTACGTTTCTTCATTGGCGGAAGTAGTAAGCACAATTTTGGCTTTACATCGTGAGCGCGAGTTGTGTCTAGTGACACGGCTGGCGTGTGCACGTTATGCTCGGCATTCGCCGAGGGCGTTGTATGGTATTTCCAAGACAGGCCCAAGTCTTACGTATTGTTATTATGTAGTTACAATGTATTAAGTGTAAGTTCGTTATTTTTAGGCACATCAAGTCCGGCAGTCAGCTGTTAGGGCTTAGAGCCACGTCTCACCTGGAGATTCGATTTACGTCTCCAGGTTAATACCAACCCGGGTAGAGGCAGTTACAACGCCGTTTGTGCAAGGTTCCTAAGCAGAGGCGGGAAGCACAAAATGTAGGCGGAAGTGGTTAGCACAGTTTTGCCAGATTCTGTGATAAGATCTGAAGGTCACATCAAGTGTGGGACAGTGTTCGTCCACTAAGGTGTATTAATATATATATAGACTGGTCCCTGGTACGATCCAGGGAGCGACCAGTATATAATCGTGCACGTGTTAAGTTGGTGTTCCTCATGATATATGGACTGGCCCATGACATGATCCAGGGAACGACGAATTGAAGTCTACCAACATAAGGCCTTGTTTATTTTGTATGAGCTCAAACTAACGTTTTTTTGTTCTTTGTGTTTTCCTTTAGTTCATGGCGCTGAGCCGAGTACGGTGTTGACGTCAGACGGTAATCTATTTGCGTATTGCACGCAAATCGATTACAGATTTGAAACAAACACCTTACTTGGGCCAGCGACATGAACTGATATGTGTTGTATATTATTGTAATTGTGACAGTTGTAAATTGTATTGTTATATATAGAATTTACATTATATATAAACTTAAAAAAATTCTAACGTTGTTAGAGTTTCCTTGTTAGTGTATTACACTAGTAGATAACCCTTTAACCGGAAGTCACCCTCCGCCGTCCTGGCGACGCATAAGGCTCTACACCCGTGTCGACCGAGTGTAAAACCTTCTGCGTAACACTGTGTGTGGTATTTATAAATGCATAACGTACTCCATTAAAGCTGCTGAACAGTTTCAATAATGTTTTATTTTAATAGTACATTGTATCTACATGTACATATATTCCTAATATCACATGATTATCTGTACTCTGACTGTAGTACTCTCCCTTTAAGGTCTCAAACTATTGGCAATCACTCCTATATGCTTGTGTTTATCTCAGGCAACATATCTAGAAGTTCAAAAAACATTCTGCTTGTAGTTGTAAGTATTTGATGCTTAATTAAAGCCTCTGCAGCAGTGTAGACACTGATCAGGAGTATAATATACATAAATGCTGTTGATCCGATAGTCTGGAGCCCCGGCAGCTCAGTAGGTTATGCGCTGGCCTGCTGATTTAGCAGCCCCGGGTTGGAGCCCTGCTATAGGCGGGAATCTTTTCAATCGTAAACGGGGTTCCATCGTCCACAACCTTTCATTATCACCCACCTATCGTCCTGATATGACTGAAATATATACTTATATACTCTTAAAATGGACGTAAAATCGCGAGTCATAATGCCGCCTTTTTATATTGTAGACAAGCTTAGAAATTGTATATTACCGTAGGAATATTCAGCTACTTGTAGCTGTTGTATATTTCATTATGCTACATAGCAACATAGAAAAAACGCCCATTGTCATAGTGCTCTGCAATTGGCAAACAGTATGAGGTATGACAGATGACGGTGTCATTTCTGAGATTATAAGCTGAGCAAAGATAGTTTTCTTGGGAAGATGAATAAAAACGAAAAAAATAAAAATAAATAAAATAAAAATAAAAAGCTTTATCAGCTGTGTCTCGTCTCTGGATCAAGCAACAGACATTAAAAATGAAATCGATTACTATACATGCTCATTTTTCCCCGAAATTTGATCAACAAATATTTGCTATGCAGCCATAACCGGATTTTCTTTGCCCTATTTATTTATAAGTGGATTTACCAATGTAATGTCTATTAAAAGTATCTGACCGACAAATGCGCAATTAAAAACCGTGAATTGTTCCAGTCCAAGCGTCTAGCCTTATTTCCTACCTGCTTCCGTTAATAAATATTTATTGCCAATAATGTACCTCAATTGCCTTAAGAGTTGAACAGTTTTATTCAATGCAGTAATGCGTTGGAATGGCAAACAGGGTAGGCCCTGATTAGACGCTCCTTAAGCAGGCTGATCTGGGTTTGCGCTGCTTGCTCAGGCCCCGAGGTTATAAAACATTTTTCATGCTCAACTCAGCTGAGCATGAAATTTTACCTGCTAACAAATAGCAAATTACTGATAAGTAAAGTTGTTTTCTTGCTCAGTTTAGCTGAGTACGTAATTTTCTCTGCTTATGAATATGAGAATGCCAACATTAGTTGGCATTTTCATATTTATCAGCAGAGAAAATTTCATGCTCAGCTGAGTTGAGCACGAAAACTGTTTTATAACCTCGGGGCCAGATCTATAAGTCCCAATATAGTCAACTCTCGATATCTCGAAGTCGAGGTTCAATTCAAACTACTAATATTTCAAAGTAAATTTTCTGTTTGCAGTAGTTTGAAATAAAATAAGTTGAAATGTAATGAAAAATGAGAAACATGCCGCGAATACACTCTTAAATATAAGAAGGTACTTTGAGATTTGAGTGTTTCAGATAACAAGTTCTAACTCAACTAAGAACGTTTACAATATAAATCAAGCAGTCCGAAGTTAGGGAAGCATTTTCTTTTACCTGAATTATAAATATTTCAGACATATGGTTTTAGGAATTAGAAACACGTTTCAGATATGAAAAAAGAATCGAAAGTTAACATTTTTATGCGAGTTGTGCATCAATGAAATATGGTCAGAGTACACGAATAACAAAACTTCTGTTTTTTCTTTATTGCTCACAATTTTTAGACAAGATTTAGAAAGGTCGCATGACTGGATGTGTGATTCCCCTTGAAACATACACTGTTGGTGTTTCACTTGTTTTGAAATATTCAATACAACATGAAAACAGAAATAGGATTCTAAAAAAAGCATATTTCTGTTCCAGGTAAATAAATCTAACCTGTTACCACTTGAGCGGTGGTAGTTTCATGTACCATGGGGGTAGTTTCTTTCCCGGTACAGGCCCCGTTGTGCACACTTCTAAAATTCTGATAGTTTTTGTCACCTTGGCTACAGAAAAAAAAAAGAAAAAAAAAAGAAAGAATATGTGTTAGTGTTACCGGATGTCAAATCAATTTACTAGATGCGAAAAATTTATATATATAGCACCATTATAGACATGACTAAGCAAACTGTATACTTCCGGTGCCTCGGTGCTATCTATTGAAACTATTGGCACAACTGCTTACACTGAGGTCAGTTTCGTCCTTTACCATTTGTGATGAAGCAATCCGATTGGCTCCGTTCCAAAACAAGCGGAGCCTGTAAGGCAAGCGAAAGATATTTTATGCTGCCTGCAGGATTTAGAAATACACATGTATAAGCAAGTTAACACAAAACTTTAATGCAGATGTAAGTGATTGAACAAACATATGGACGACCGTTGTATGAATGAAACACGGACGTGAAGATTATAAATCGTTAGCTACTTTAAATTATTATTATTATCATTATCGCCACTACCACTTCTGGCGTGTTTCGTCCAATTCTAATAACAAAGACCACCTGGGGCCGTATTTCTAAAACAACTTTAGTGGTTGCTATGGTGTTGCTAAGGCTGAATTTCTATGAAGGAGATTCCCTACAACTATGAAATTTGCTTTGAAGGAACAGCCTGAAAAAAGGCTGTTCCTCCAGAGCAAATTTCGTAGTTGTAGGGAATCTCCTTCATAGAAAATTAGCCTTAGCAACAGCATAGCAACGACTTAAGTGGTATTATAAATACGACCCCAGGAGGTCCAAGAGAACAAGTCCATAACTATCACCTCCTGGTACCGGGTCTGTTCTAGTCCTCTCTAAATTCGAAGAAGAGGTATGTTTTTGTATTACTTCACGCTCTAAATTGAATAAAACATTTAA
This sequence comes from Ctena decussata, assembly GCA_963989385.1. Classification (NCBI taxonomy): domain Eukaryota; kingdom Metazoa; phylum Mollusca; class Bivalvia; order Lucinida; family Lucinidae; genus Ctena; species Ctena decussata. The sequence goes on along the minus strand of OZ022511.1, from coordinate 45,295,819 downwards.
TATAAATTATTTTTACTGTGAAAAATTTATGAATTTGGAAAGATGTCTGAGAACACAGTGCAAACCTAGACCAGATTGCTCCTAAGAGGACTGCTGCTAAAGCATGAGTCTGATGAGAGTTTACACTGTTTGCAATTCCATCTGCATATTTCAGATGCATTACTGCACTGTCAGACCAAATTGTTCCATTCTAAGGCCAACTACGGCAAAAATTATGAGTGTCTAAAGCTTGAGAAGTCTATGGTATTTAGTTGTGTTAAACCTTTTTAGACTGGAAACTCGTTTTGGGACCTTTACAAACAGTGCTGACTTAGTTCAGACGCCGCAGAACGCAACGTCTGATTATGGTCAACACTATTTGCTTACAGGAATTTGAATGAAACAAAAAGTGGAAACAGTCACCAGAAACCCGTGAACTAGAAATTCACTCATCCAAATAATAAAGGATAAACAAGTGTCACAGGGTCAGCTTGAAAGAGCTAATAAATTAAATATCTCGTTGGTCCCTGTAAGTCCCATTCCTATATTTCACATCATTAAAATAGTCCTTCTCATGTTCCATTAACAGTTTAGTCATCTTTACGTTGTTTTATATTAAATGTTAAGAGCTATACCATATCCGGTTCATTCAACGCATGTTGCGCGCGCTGCACTTCACTGCATATCACTTAGCATGCGCCAGCCAACAGCGAGCTTTCCTTTGCCAGGCGGAGGGTGAACTTTCGTTCCACTGTAAGGACGATATCATTATAAGATCTTTATAACCTTATTATTAAGGTTATATTTGTAATATTTCCAGGTATGTGTTTATTTCTTTTCATGCGTTTGTTATTATGTCATTGTAAATTATCATGCATATTTGTACATTATATGATAATTTGGTTATTTCACCTGATCCACGGAGTTAGCCGATGGATGAACTCACGTTCCCTTGTGAGGACGATGTTATTATTACATCTTTTTAACCTTATGATTAAATTAAAATCTAAAAGGGTTCCTTTAAGAGCACATAACACATTCAAAAGAAGAAACATGGGCCATACTTCGCCGTTTTGGCAATTGAATCCTCATCAGTGACCCTGACAATATCTGGTGACAA
>OZ022511.1:45269205-45294697 GCA_963989385.1 Ctena decussata | reverse complement strand
GTTGAATATAATTTCCCAAAATTTTATTGCCTTTAATCAGATTGGCTGCATGACGAAAGTGACTCTGTAGGAAAAATTGTTACGATCCCAACTTTTTTTTCACCTGAAACACTGCCTTGTTGAATATATTGGTTACACCTGACCAGGTTTCATGTAAATACTTCGAAATGGGCAATAATAGTTTGTCAATTTATATACCGATACAAAAAAAAAAAAAAAAAAAAAACCACAAAAACACGTCCGCTTTACATTTGTGTCCGTTATGGGTCGGTCGCGCTATAGTGGCAATGTTTTGTTTACATTTTTAATGTCAACAGTACCTGTACTATCATTACGGTGCAGTTCATGTAACTTCATGATCTATGGTTATAATGGACCATTACGGTTAACTGGCAGTTCTAATTTATCTACATAACACTTTTTGAAAGCTTAATGACAGGAACTGTCTCTAGTTTAAGAATATCATTGATAACAAAACTGATAGTAACAAAATTATTCAAATTTATTCTTTCATTCTCATGAGTTGGATAAGCTGAACTCTGCTATATAGCCAATCAGTCACCAAATCAAAATAAACACAAAACAATAACATTGCCAACTTATCGCGTCCGGACTGTAGTTCCAAACGCATGCAGGCATTCCATTTAAGGTGAGGTGGGAGTAATTCAGCGCCGCCGTGCGGCAGTTTCCGTCACTACGCCACGTAATGACGTCGAACGTTCCATTTGATAAAAACAAGATGGCGTCAACGTTAGCCGCTTCTGTGATCACTTCATGGTCTGCTCACAAAATGCAAGGAGGCTGAGCGCTGGGCGAAATTTAAAGGAAGTAGACAGTGCCGTAGAAGAGAAACTGAAAAAGATAGTTAGTTTTCCGTGCGGAAGACAACTTGTGGGATATTTGACAGTTTCTTAACAGTTTATGGCAGTTTATGAGACGGAGTTCGCAGCTTTTGAGTTAGAAAGTGCCGTAGAGAAGAAACTGAAAAAATATAGCTGTTCTCTGACAGTTCCTCATTAGTTTGTTAGATGGAGTTCGCAGCTGTTGAGTTGCAATAACAAAGCCTCGTGAAATTGAATCCAGAATCGTACAATGAATAGTCAGATCATTACACTTCCACCACGTACTTAGCAGTTAACATGGTAGCAGCCATAGACAGTCGTTATCATACCACCCACACTTTAAATACTAATCAGCAAAAGCTATGCCAAATTTCAGTTATATCAAAAATTCTTAGACTGTCCCTAGCATTTGAACACCGCCAGGCAGCCTTATCAACGTCGATGCAATCTCGTCAGAATTTTTTATCGACGTTGATACGATAATTCAACATCTGTTCTGTCAATAAGCTAAAAACAATGTGGCGTTTCTTTTTCCTTGCCTTTCTTTCACTTTTCTGTTTTTCATTTCTTATTTCTGTTTCAAGTGTATATCAAAGTATCTCCTGGACGCTAAAATGAATCAAAGCTGCCTACCATTTTTACAGAGAGAGAGAGAGAGAGATAGAGAGAGAAAGAGAGAGAGTCGACGAAGTCCAGTCGTTGGACCGCTAGGTTACCGTGCAGAATATATTAGGCCCTTTCTTGGGTCGGGTCAGGAACTGGAATACTTGACTCGCTTACACTGTGCAAAAGCCAAGTGGACAAGGGAATTGTTCAAATGTCATAACACGTGGAAGCCCGCCCCAACTTGGGTGCCCGTCAACTGTCTCGGGTGCCCGTCAGCTGTATGGGAGGGCATAATGGCAATGCTTTCGATTTTTTTAAATTAAAATACTTGGTTAAGACGGATTATGCAGAGATTTAGAGAAACGTATTACATCTGCCTTCATCCTGCACTTTCCAGACAATGATAATCATGAGTGATGAAAGTTCCAGACAAATTTTGCCGGTAGCCTACAAAAAGCGATAGTTGATATGTGGCGCGAAAAGTAAGTAACGTAAACGTCACGATGCACAACGTCAACATTTCAGTCTAAAGAGACGGCAGGCCGGGCATTAAATGCACTTTAACTCGAAAGTTAAGTCGGCGACCTACTATTTTTATTGCTTTAATGTGAACTTCTATCATTGGGTGATACTGTGTTAGTTTTTGAAGAAAAAAATGTGTTTTGTTTTCTCAGAATGAAGGTTTTTATCCAAGAGGTACGAGCAAAAAGTGCATTTTCCACAGAACGCCATTATAACGTCGGGTCGTAAAAGTAGAAATATTGACGTTTTCGAGGTCAGATATCTTAAAAACGACATCGGCGACCCCCCTTTTTTATTACATTTTCTGAAAGAGGGACTGAAAATGTACAATATTAGGAAGTATGAATAAAATCATGTGTTTTGTCAATTACTCCCACCTCACCTTAAATGTTATGCTTCAATAACGTCAATTAGCGTTAACGCTAAACGGTAATCAATTCGATGAACAACGCAATTGACAACGCCGCAAGCATCAGTACTAAAATTTCGAAAGCCACAAAATCAGTATCTCGAGTGTTCTTCATGTTTTATAACCATCGCAGCACATCGCAGCATCACTGACCAGACATGCTGCAGAGGTGTGATGCGTGCTAGATGTATTTCTTACCGGCAGACCACTGGCTTGAATCTATCACATAAGGTGATGTCACAACACGTCGATAACGACCGTGCGTAGATACACGCAGACATAACCTTGTTGGTCCATCAATTTGGAAGTCAATGGGAACTACTTCAAAATTTATTTCTAACCATCAAAAGCGCTTAAATCAGCATCATTCCGCATCGCAAAACGTTGGTTAGAACATAATCTGATTATTTTTTCTGTAAGGAGGTGGGGAGGGGGATGTCAATAGACCCGGGCTCAAGTGAACCCAAATTTCAGATATCAACCTGAATTTTTATTTTCTGATGCATGTTATCCTCATCGTACACAGGATTAGTCAATTAAAACAAAAACGGTGTAAAAATAATGAACGGTTATGCACATATGTAGCAAAACGTTATTAAATTAATTCAACGGGAGATAATTTCATAATTCGAGGACTTTGGGCTGCTTTCTCGTTCATTTAATCAGTTATTTTGTTTGGAAAGTTTTTTTGTTTATTTATTTTGCTTTTTGATGTTTCTGACCCTTGTTTAATACAAAACTGTTTATGTTTTGACTACTAGAAAGCTGTTTCCATTTCAGATTCTATAAACCTTGTGGCTATAGGGAAAAATTAAAACGGCTTCAATTTTATGTGAACCAGGCATTTGAGAAACTTAAAGCTTTTTTTTTGGCTGACAACTGTCCTGGACCTTATAAAGGAACTTTCCTTTTTTATGTCAGTATTATCTATTTGAAGCTTAGGCCAACATATGCCTCTGTACATTTTCATCAAGACTGTACCCAGCAGGCACATGACGACAAAATGATGTCATACTGACGTCGATGCGACGTAATGACGTCGCATCGATGTCAGTACGACGTCATTTAAACGGCATGTGCCTGCTGGGGTATACTGAAGTTCGAAATAAAAAAAAGCTTAATGCAGTCAAACTGTGAATGCCCTGATCAGACTACGCGTATAAAATGTGGTAGGCTAGGCAAGGGCACAAAAAGGTCGGGGTCTGGTGGAAATTTACTTCTTGACTTTGTCTTACTGCTCAAATGCTTTGTCTTAGAACTAACAGTAATTTCTATTAACCAGCTCTGTGCCAGAGGGCCATTTCAGTGACCACAAATAGTTCCAAGTTAAAATGACAGTAAATAGCAATTCTTTTGAGGGTATTAGTAATAATGGTACCTGGTGTTGGTTATTCGTTTTATAGTCTTACAACAGAAAATAATGCTTTTAAAAGCATTACTGTTATATGACGTAACGTCCGGGAGGTTTGGCGCCAGTAAGGACGCGAAACGTCCCGCCATTGATGAGGGTTGTATGAAAAGTTTTCTTCGTCCGTGCTCATATAAAGTTTACTTTTTTGAGGCAGGCGCACATGTAGATAAGCTCAAACATATATCCGTATTTGCATATGCTGACAAAATTCGGCAAACCCTTACATGTTGTTAAAATTGAATGGTAAATCTTACAGTAACTAGAAAATGTGTTTACGAAACACTATGCCCCCAACCATATGCTTGCCACTAAAAGTGTCAAACTTTAGATGTCTAATAAGTTCTATAAAAGGGTTATCCTTTGGAAGCAAGGATCACACCAAAGAACTGAAAACTGTCGAGTGTACTGGGGCACATTTCTGTCAAGTTTCACAGGGCTAAAAAGAGATATGGGTCTGCTTATTTTTCATGATCTATTCATATACTAAATTTCAAAACCCTTCACCCAGTGGTTCTTGAGCCCCACAACTGCATAAGTACTGACTATCAGAAGGAATAACACCGTAATCACTTAACCCCGAGTTACCTTACCTTTATCGAAATATTTTATACAACAAGAAATACTTATTTACCTAAAGTCAGGTTCCCAGGCGAAGCTATTGAGAAGTTACAAAAATGCCAAATTCAACAAAAGGGAATAACTTGCATTTGACAGAAATCCCCCAAAAGTTATATCAGGTGATTTACACCTTAGCCCCTAGCAGTATGCCAAATATTGGCCTTCCTAGCTCAAATGGTATTCCCAGGATTTTGGGAACAAATTTCCACGTAATATTTCAAAAAAGGGGCGTACATGGCAGACGGAAAAAAATACAGGTCTGCTTATTTTTTATGCTCTATCCACCTTTTAAATATCAAGGCCTCAGCAGTTATTGTTCTTGAGACACAGACCACCCATAATTATGTTTTATACAGATGAAGAAAGGGAAATAACTCTGTTAATAGTTGATGCATTATGGCGCAAGCAACATCAGAATGATCAGCACATCAAATACTAATAGTATACCAAAAATTAGGGTTCTAGGTTAAACGGTTCAAAAGTAAGAAAATGCCAAATAAACAAAGGGGCATAATTCAGTTATTTTCTGATGGAATTCGCCCAAAAGTTGATCAGATGATCTACACCTTAGCCCCTAGCAGTACGCCAAATATGAGCATCCTAGCGTAAACAGTATTCCCAGGATTTTAGGAACAAACTTTCATTTATTTTTTTCGAAAAAGAGGCATAATTTTGTAAGAACATGGCAGACGGAAAAGAAAAAAAATACGGGTCGGCTAATTTTTCATGCTCTATTCACCTTTAAAATATCAAGGCCCCAGCAGATATAGCCCTTGAGAAACAGACCACCCATTATTATGCTTTATGCAGATGAGAAAAAAGGGAAATAACTCTGTTAATAGTGGATGCATCATAATACATTTAACATCAGAATGATCAGCACATCAAATACTAGTAGTAAACCAAAATTTAGGGTTCTAGGTCAAACGGTTCAAAATTTGGAAAAATGCCAAATTCAACAAAGGGGCATAATTCAGTCATTTTTTGACGGAATTTGCCCGAAAGTTAATCAGGTGATCTACACCTTCGCCCCTAGCGGTACGCCAAATATGAGCATCCTAGCTCAAACGGTATTCCCAGGATTTTGGGAACAAACTTTCATGTAATTTTTCGAATAAGGGGCATAATTCTGTAAGTACACGGCAGACAGAAATGAAAAAAAGGATCTGCTTATTTTTCATGCTCTTTCCACCATTTAAATATCAAGGCCCCAGCAGTTACTGTTCTTGAGAAACAGACCACCCATAATTGTGTTTTATATAGATGAGGAAAGGGAAATAACTCAGTTAATAGTAAATGCATCATATCGCAACTAACATCAAAACAATCAGCACATCAAATACTAATAGTATACCAAAATTTAGGGTTCTAGGTCAAACGGTTCGAAAGTTGAAAAAATGCCAAATTCAACAAAGGGGCATAATTCAGTCATTTTTTTTACGGGATTTAACCAAAATTTAATCAGGTAATCTACACCTTTGCTCCGAACAGTATGCAAAATATGAGCATCCTAGCTCAAAAGGTATTTCCAGAATTTTGGGAACAAAATTTCAGGTAATTTTTCAAAAAGGGGCATAATTCTGTAAGTGCTTGACAGGCAGAAAAGAAAAAAAAATACAGGTCTGCTTATTTTTCATGCTCTATCCACCATTTGAATATCAAGGCCCCAGCAGTTACTGTTCTTGAGAAACAGACCACCCATAATTATGTATTATACAGATCAGAAAATGGAAATAACTCTGATAATAGTGGATGCACCATAACGCAACCAATATCAGAATGATCAGCACATCAAATACTAGTAGTATATAAAAAAATTAGGGTTCTAAGTCAAACGGTTCAAAAATTGGAAAAATGCCAAATTCAACAAAGGGACATAATTATGTCATTTTTTTACGGAATTTGCCCAAACGTTAATCAGGCGATCTACACCTTAGCCCCTAGCAGTATGCCAAATATGAGCATCCTAGCGCAAACGGTATTCCCAGGATTTGGGGAACAAACTTTCATTTATTTATTTTTTTTGAAAAAGGGGCATAACTCTGTAAGTAAAGGGCTGATGTACAAGAAAAAAATATGCGTCCTCTAGTTTTTGATAGTCTACCCACTTATGAAATATCAAGGCCCCAGCAGTTACGGTTCTTGAGAAAATGAGGCGTTACGTACGGACGGACGGACAGACGGTCAGGCCCAAACCAATACGCTTCTTCGAAGTTGGGGGGCATAAATAGACAAGTTTCTCTTTTTTCAGCTTTTTTTGTAGAAATTCAAGCGTGACAACAAATTCTTTCAGGCTGTATGTAATAATAATCTTATTATTATTATTGCTACTATTCTAATCAGCAACTTATACCAAATTTTGAAGAAACACATAATCCTACTTTTATTTTCCGCACTGTCTCAAACCACAGGCGCTTGAAGTTTAGACCGTGAAACGCTTCAAAATGTCAAAAATTGGAAAGACCATGTGTCATTTAAAATTAATTATTGTTGTACAGTGTTGTATTGGACACTTTGGATGAAAAGGTTTAGAAATGTTTTTAAGCTAGAACTTCAAGCTCCTGTGCTCAAACGCATTTTAGCTCGAGCGCAGGTGGTTACTACGAAAATTTACATTAAACAAGCTGTTATTGTTCGATTTGTCGTCGCAAAGTTCTTCCAAGGGGCTCCAGGATGTATCAACTGGCCGCAAGTCATTCTGTTATCCTATGCTAGTTAAAATTAGCAGGCTAGAAAAGCGGCATGGGTTATGTGCTAGAGTGCAGAATGTCGAGAAATCAGTTCTCCATCGGGCCAACGGCTAATCAGCCCAGAAGTAAATGGATACTTATTCCAAGTAGGAGGAGATAAAGGAGAGCGAAAAGAGAGGACTCCGTCTCTCGAATGCCGTGCCGAAAATACTGTGGGTCTCTAACACCGACTGTCATTACGACCCCAAGGCTTCAGGGAAAACATTTTTTGTTATTTATTTATTTATTTCCATTGTGTTGTAGAAAATTGCACCAGATTTTTTGTATCAGTATCAAATTGAATGGGGCCATCCAAATATTCCACTCTTCCTGTTTTAGAAAAGTAGTACTTGTTGTGGGCGCATGCTGGCAAATACATGTAACTATACTCCACACTGCGGGTGCTCAATCTGATAAAGGCATCAAAGAACAAAACTAACTTGCCTTGTACTCTATTAGGAATAATTTGGGCTGGAGGAATGAGTGGCCAAGGGTGTATCCCAGATTACTACTTTGTTGAAGCAAACATTTTCAGTTTTTAACATACACATAGTTTTCAAACTTGGTGTGGGTTAGAAGGGGGTGCAAAGTATTGAAAATTACACACATTTGAAGTTCGTGCGTCGATCGAGCAAACCTTGAGAGTATTATAAAGGGGCCCGAGGCAGATTATTTTTAGGCGGGGTGGAGGTGGTGAGGAATTTATGGCCGGAGGGGAGGTAGATGGTCCATGCTGCTTCTCCCCCACCGCCTAATCTAACACCAAATGCATACGCCTCCAAAGGAGATCACTCTAAAATGGATTTTTTTTTTCGTTTCACGTAGTGGGTGGATTGAACTTCTCTTAACTGAATGATTTTTCTAATATTCTCTGTCAAAAAAAATCTTCCTCGAAAAAATGCCGCCACTTCCCAGTTTCACAAAAAATGGGTTAACCTATAAAGGAGAGGGTTTGGGAATGGGGCGGGGGCGGGGCGGGGCGGGCGCATATATTATTTTGCTAAAGATGTCTAAAATAGCCATCAGGCCCTAATGATCTACATGTAGCCATATACAGTAAGACTTATGGATACAGTTCTATGTTTTTCCACTATTTTACACAGCCTAACAGCTTTTGCAACTTTCTCTATGCCGCCTTATATAAAGAGCTCTTTCTAAAATGGGGCTCTATTCTCAAAGGAAAAAAATCTTTTTGGACAAGTAGGTTTATTCGTTTAGGTGTTGGTCTCCGTTGGAAAGGGAAGCAAAAAGACATTGAAATGTTGCTGGCGTTGCAAGTGCACCATTCACCGAAAAATGTTGAGGCCAAAGCCTCCTGGTCTCTTTCTGGCTACGCACCTGTCGACATGTATCACTCTTTGATTTCCGCAGGGCACCATCCCAGGCTTTAACACGCATGCCCTGATTAGCAATTAATGAAAAGTGAATGCTAGGAGTACTAAAATACGTTTAAATGCCGACTGACCAACACTGTGAAAAAAAAACATGACTGATTCATTAATAATCCATGAACCATTCATGAACCATTTTCCTGAATAGTCCATGAAAATCAACTGGTAAAAAAAGAATATAAAATAAAAACAATAATAACTACAATAACAAAAATTGAATTACGGAAATATTACCTTGATTTATTTTTACTTCTATTTATATCATTATTATCTTTTTGTCTTTTTTTTCCCTTTTTTCTTTTTTGAAATCTGTAAAACTGTTAAGAGAGGTTCTGGTAACAAAAGATTGTCCCGCAAAACAACAAGTCACTGGCGAGGCGGGCACAAATATGCAAAAATTGACCACTGTAAATGTAATCTTGTGATCTCGGAAAAAAATATAACAAGCCATGGCATACTTTCGTAGGAAGGAGGACCAGCTGCTGATAAAAGTGGAATATTCGAAAACAGATAGTCAACAGTCTGCTGTATTTCAGAGAGAGGGAAATATACCCATTGTGCCCTGACCTCTCTCTCTCTCTCTCTCTCTCTCACACACACACACACACACACACACACACACACACACACACACACACACACATTTGGTATTCCAAAGTTGACAGTTCAACCGACTATTCGATATGATGTTACCTGTACTAGGTCACATGGTCTCAATAGGTTACGCGCCGGCCGCCGCTGATCTTGCGGTCCCGAATCCGACTGAAGGCTGACTGCTTTCAACCGTTAACGGGGGTTCATTGCGCCCTTTCATGGTAACTCTCCCATTGTCCTAATATGACTGAAATACTGTTAAAAGGACAGTCATTCATCAATCTAAGAGCAGATGCCTTGAAATTCGAACTTGTGTAACCGTTTGACAACATATTGGAAGCACCATGCAAGTTTGCACTGGGCAAACGTGCATCTATAAGGAGCTATAAGTCTGCGTAACTGTACATTAAATGTGACGTAAAATTATATTTAAGCAGCGTGAAACTGCTTAAAAACAGTTTTAAGTAATGTTTAAGCGGGTGTGTAATAGCTTAGTGACATACCTTTTTAGTAGTTTAAGGAGCGGCTGTAGCGTAGTGGATAACACTCCAGACTACCAATGCAGGGGTCGCAAGTTCGATCCCCCGCTTCTCCGGTCTTTCGGATGAGACTTTAAACCGAGGTCCCGTCTCCATATGACCTCGTTGTTGGTGGGACGTTATAGAACCCGAGTTCACTCACTCACTCACTTTAGTAGTTTAAGCATCTACTTAAAACTCTATAAATTTAGACAATAAGCAACCATATACGCAGCTTATCACTGCTTTATCTAATCCGAGCCTTCTCTGACTGAAAAAGCCTATTTATAATTTTGATTGGCGGCTTATTGACGTCAGAGGAACGAAAGTGGTGAAAACTCTAATATTGTATTTCCCACAGATGCCCTTGGTTTCTGGTTGAATTTCTATTGCCTATTATGTTGCAGTTATATGTAAACTTTGCAATCCTATCAAAAAATACCTTTTGATGACTCGGCACAGTAATTCAATGTGATACCCCGTCTAAAAGCAGATAAATTATAACAATTTTTTTAGAGGGAGTCGAGATTTGTAACATATCTCCGCCATTATTGTTTTTGTTGACAGATCGTTTGAGGTCAATCCGGTGTTTATAAGAAAAAATACTATCGGTCACTTTATCCGTTTCGTAAGGGGTCCGTGGAAACACCCCAAACCACCCCAAACCACCCCAAACCCGTCGGTGTCTTGGTTGGGGAGAGGGGGTGGGGTTCTAGTTTGTATCCAGGGAGGCTGGTTTGGGGTGGTATGAAAGTGGTTTGGGGTGGTTTGGGATGTTTTGGGGTGGTTTGGGGTGTTTCCACGGACCGTTTCGTAGGTACGGTCATTTCGGAGCGAAATGTTCTGGACGCCAGACAGGATAAATTTCTACGGTGCTTATTTTCCTAAACTCTAATGACAGATTCCATTTTTGCAGCTCCACTGTCCAGTCGAAATGCGCTATTCTAGTGTACTAGTTGAAGGAGTTTAAGATGGGAAAATGTCAGTGGATGAGTGCAACAGTGTTTTTCGATCATCTAACTTTGAATTTGAAATTAAAAACAGACAGAGTGACATTATTCAGAGTGTACTGACAGGAAATGATACTTTTGCAGTGTTGCCTACCGGGTATGGGAAAAGAAAATGTTATGTTCTGCCACCATTAATACTGGATAAGGTATTTTTTTCTTACTTCGTACCATTACGTACTACATAGTGTATAAAATCAACTGGGATAAGCTACCTCTTCCAACCCTTGATGACGAAATACATAAGCTTTCTTTAATAAAGTGTGCAATCAACAAGATGAATTTTATATAAAGCAAAATAATTAAAAGAATGTCCTGGGAGTGCCACAACAAAATAACGCAGCCCATCCCAAGTACCAAGAGGAAGAGAAATCACCTCTGAACAGAAACCACAAAATTACATGTAAAACAATAGCAGAAAAACTAGGTATCTCTTCCCCAACCGAAGTGATTGATCCAATACAGCATACAACAAACTACCAATGGAACACTAAATACAACATGAAACACCTACTCCAAACAACATATAGTAAGAATAACACCAAAATCGCAGCAAGCTACTGCTGGGGGGGGGGGGGTAGCTTAAGGACATCCTACATAGTGCGCACTAACCTCCGCCCTAGATTTAGGTGTAATTCTTTAATATTAGTACAAGTAACAATTAATGTTCAGTTCGCGTAATGGTTCATTAACTCTATCAATGCATCGTCATAGAAACACTTAAATCAACTAAAACACTTATGATGAAACAATGAAGAGGGCTCATGGCTATAAACATCAACACTACGAAACAGAGCTAAAGAAAACCACTAGTTAAACCACGGTAGGTCCAGCCAAAGACAATCATCAAGCTTCAACCAACTATTTCTAGCTTAACATCAAAGCCGTCATTGAGTCTCAGGCCAGATAGTTTAATTTCTCATTCCAGCTGTATTTTGTTTGAAACATTTTGCATCATACTTGGGGTATCCTTTTACACAAGCAGATTGATGAATGCTGTTTGCCATGGTTATTGGCTTTTTCGCTGCTGTTTGCCTGTCTAAATAGAAGATACGTTTTCGTACAGTACTACATGCATATTTATGATATGAGCCGCGACACGAGAAAACCAACAATGTGGTTATGCGCCCAGCGCAGACTCAGATCAGCCTGGACATCCGCCCAGTCTGATCAGACTCTTCGCTAAGCGCTTAAAGGAGTAGCTAAGGGTCCAAGCTACCTTCATGCGGACAGCGAAGACTCTGATCAGGCTGGGCGGATGCCCAGGCTGATCTGAGTCTGCGCTGGACGCACAACCACATTGTTGGTTTTCTCGTGTCGCGGCTCATATTGTTTAATCTTAAAAACTCAATTTTATAAATTTGTGTTATGCTTAATTCTGTGTTCTTTCCTCTGTGTTCCTTTAGAGAGATCCTAACAAACGACACACGTCCTTAGTCATATCCCCATTAAAAGCACTGATTAAAGATCAGGTAGAGACTTTGAGGCGCCATAATGTGTCAGCATATGGGATTTATGAAGGCATGGACGACACTGATAAAGATGGTAAATGTATTTTTATACATCACATTAAGACTGAGAATATTGGCGGCAGTGTATTTATTCACTATTTCCTACATTTTGAAATCGTTAATTCTAATTATGGATATCCAGTATGATGACTTTTGAATAACCAAAAAAAGAAATTCAAGATAGTCAACGTATGGGTATTTAAATAAAACTTCGAGTTTTAGATATATCCATTAATTGGACCGAATTTCGGTCCACAAATCGGCGACTTATAGATATGCAGATTTGTGGATGTCCAAAATAGATGTAGATATCCTATATCATTATGTGATATCAATGAATCAAATTATGCATATCACAAAATGAATAGGGATATTGAAAATAAGGGATGAATATCCAAATATAAAGAATACTGTCTACCTGTTCAATAATCATTTCAGCCATTAGATCTGGCACAGCATCAGTGCTGCTAGCATCTCCTGAATCTGCCATAACAAGATATTGGAAAGCTGTCTTTACTGATACTTACAAAGATGGGCTATGTGTGGTGACTTATGATGAGGTTCATTGTGTATCCGAGTGGTATGTGAAAATGCTTTACCACGAGCTACCATATACGTCATTGCTTTCACTGATGTAAATAATTTAAGAGCATGTTTGAACATTTACTTAAACTGAGGAAGGAATGATTTGGCTTCAGATAGCTCTTCATTTTTATTTCGCTATTACGTTTAAAAGTATATACTGGCAAAATATTTATCTTACGCTAGTGACCTCTATTAGCATAATTTCACACTAAGATGCATTGTTAAATATAGCTTCGGGAAACTTCGTTATTATTAATGCAAAAGCAAAACATTGTAACGTAAACATGTATACAAGGATAAATAGCATTAGCCATTTGCTATACTGTCGCTAAGTACAGGTAGCTTAAGTGGTAAGATCGACAATTGCAGGCATAGTGTTTTTTCATAATGTCAGTGATTTGAATCCCATTCATCATCTTTTATTGTTTTTTTCTACCCTTACATATTGTGGCAGTTTCTATTTATACTGCGTCATCTCAATTTTATTTATTCATGCATATAGGCCAACGTAAGGTAAATATTTGGCCAGTAAACTTAATACAATATTGCCATTGAATAGTATTGAGTGTGAAATTATTTGATGCACATGGAGGTAGATTATATGCTCTTGGTTACTACCCAATTCTATAATTTTCCAAAATATCTCATTACGCAAACTTGTTACTGCAGTGTACGTATTTTATTCAAGCTCCGTCATTTGATTGGTAACAAATAGTCTTGAAAGTCTATAGTATACTTTACAACATTTATTCTCGTTAACGTTTTATTACTTACTGATAGATCCTATTGACTTGCATTTTTATACCCAAATTATTTATTCTCACCAGGTGTCTCGACTTCAGACCGGACTACCGGAAGGTAACCGTGCTTCAAAGTATAATGGACAGCCCCGTATTAGCCCTGACAGCGACAGCTACCACTGACATACTAGCAGATGTGAAAAATACTCTTTGTCTGAACAATGTCAAAGTGATATCAGTTTTACCTGACAGGTATTCTTTATTAATATTATCTTCCTCCCATCCCATAAAGGTATGGTTCAAACTGGCTCATGCATCTGAAATCATATTTTGTGAGTTGAAATTAAAAAAAGACAACCTTATAATTTCGATAGTTGCTGGGATGTAACTTGATATCTAGGTGGGGTGAACGTTCTTGTTTTAGATAGTAACTGACACTGAGAGAATTTGAGTTTGTTCATCCCAGTCAACAATATTTCAGTCATGTCAAGACGTTCTCCCTGCATGTGTGCGACTTTTAAACAAACTGTGACGGAATAGCACACTCGACTTTCACCTAAAAGCAGCTACCTGAAGTGAACTGACACTTTCAAGATGAGTTATGCCTAAAGGAAGCTCTGCTGCAAAGGCATCAGGCAGTCCATATATTTCTCATGGCCCCGAGAGGTTATGGGATACCTCTATTTTGATCAAGCTTCTTGGGGCTCAGCTCTTGGTCCTTCACTCTAGGCTAGCCTACATGTATGTGATATTTGCCTTACATCGCCAAGAGCCTGCAGCTTAGAGGAGTTGATCTATTGCCCTTCAGATTGTGATTTAGGTAAATTGTCATATTACGTTGATTTTCTTTTCAGACCAAAGACTTTCATTTGTGTGATCTCATCATCAGAAAAATTTGAGGAAGAGCTCGACTAGATAAAAGATGGTCTAGAAAACAGTGGTCGCATTCAGAAAAAAATAGTGGTGTATGTAAATTCAATTGCGATGTGCGAACGACTTTACATATGGTTGTGTACGGCTTTGAAAGATAAAGCATATGATGGCTTGAAAGTACCTGAACGCCGTTTGGTGGAAATGTACCATGCTCATACGGACACAGCTTCCAAGGAACGCATAATGTCAGATATAGTGAAGAGGGATGAAACTATACGTGTGCTAATTGCAACAGTGGCAATGGGGATGGGAATAGATATCCCTGACATCATGTGTGTCATAATGTGGGGACTACCCCCTCTGTATTACAAATGTGGCAGGAAGCAGGACGGTGTGGTAGAGATGGGCGAGAATGTATAGCTATAACATATGCTTATCCTAGAAGCATCTCTCTGCCGTGCAATAATTGTCGCACTCAAGGGAAGAAGGTATGCAGTTGCAAAAGTAGGCTATACTTAAAAGAACTAGTCTCGACAACTGAATGTCAAAGAGTTCATATTCTCAAACATTTAGCTGTGAGCACAGAAGACTATGAAACACTTGCAGAATTAACCTATGACCAATGCTGCGAAAAATGCGAGGATATTTGTCGGTGCAGCTTTTGCAAGTGTTGCATTGTATGCCTGCAAAAGTGCAAATGTCCAAAACATAACGATAGTGTAAAGAAACAACTACAGTTTTATGTGAAATAAAGATGTTAACGATCTATTCTGTTCATAATTTTCCACGTCACATGTATTGCCCGTTTTAGCTGTTATGCCCCTATCAATGTTTCCCAAAGAGGGGGAGCGGTGGGAAATCAGACAATTTTGAAAAATTGGTGTCCACTTCCCAACCCATTGGCAATATGAGATGTGGGTCATCAAATTCATTATATAATCTTCTTTAGAACTTCTAGAAAAAGTACCTATTTTCCAACCTCTGTGCCTAGGTAATCTATATGATTCCCAGGGGTTGGAATTGCTTTGTTGTCCAATTCCAACTGTATCACTGCTGCCCCCTCTGGGGAAAAATTCTGATAGTTGCATTAATTGATAATATTGCTGCCTTCTTTAACGCATTGGGCCAGTAGGTCGAACCACACTGTTATGACAGTTCCACACTTAAGCTTACATCGATAGGAACCTGATGCTTAATTTGGCATCGATTCTAGTTTTTCACCTCAAAATGCAGACTGACCATTCCAATGCGGTACTTCTGTTGTGGTTCATGTCTGTCCTAGTCATTTTATGAAAGTTGTTTGTTGTATCATTGGGCCAGTTGTTCAAAGATTGCTTTTTCCACTTGCTAACAATTGCAGAATTGAAGCAAAGAATGCAAGAGAGGTACATATATGACAATAAAATCTTTGTATTTGAACATACAAAATGGTAAATTTATGATAATGTTACTTGCAATAGTGTTGCATATGAAATGAAACATTGTCTTGGTCTGGGCTTTGTAAGTGCAGATACAATAGTTTTGCGTGAAGATTTTACACAATTTAGGAAATGGTGCTTGGTGCAAAATTTGTAACTGAACACAGTTTGGTTTCTGTGAGACAATACTGCTGACTGAGTATGTAAAGGATTGTAAAACGCATGTGATTTTAGTTGTATGACTGTTTCTGAGTAGAAACTATACAAAGCCGTGAAAAATCGATGACTTTTTGTTATTTTCCTTTTTAAATCATGTTTGACAATGCTAAGGTGAAATTACTGATACGTACTATTTTGCTGGTTAGGTTTGTTGTAAGCTGAAAAGTTACAAACGCCAAAATGGATCCTTTGACAGGAAGAAATTCTGGTTTCCTTCAGCCTGACTAAATTTCTGTAATCGACCTCAGCTTCACCATGTTGTTCAGGCATTTGATTAGCCTCTGCTTAAACCGTTTTGGGTGTGAAACACCTCTTACTACTTTAACGTCCTCAAACCCACTCAATGATCTTCCTTTCTTCACCTCAAATACCCTAAGTGGGCAGAGAGTCTGAATCATACGATGAATATCCTTCTTTCTGTCAAAGGATCATGTTTGCGGGTGTAATTTTCTGCTTACAAACCAGCTGCTCTTCAAAAACGTCATTCAATATCTTTCCTAACCTAGCATTTGACTATGTCTGGCTATTGTGTTTTCTGTTAATTGCCCGGCAGCGTGCCTACTGTTCAATTTGTATTCCATGTTAAGATGTTCACAATGGAGGTCTTTGGGTATGTTTTTACGTTTTCCACCCTTAACATTAACGGTTCTTTCCCATATTAGTTGGAGTCTCATCCTTTGAGACGTGGCTCCTGCTATGTTCGCTGGTAATCTGTGTCCGAATATCAAGTATTTTGGGTGATTTTTCTCAAAATAATCAATTATATCAAATTTCCAATAACGGATAATTCTAGGCCCGTCATTTTCCTTGACAGCATCATGTCGAGCCATGTCATTAAGGCCTCTCCACATCAAACGTTTAGTGTACTCATATCTCCTGTCAATAAATTTGTCAACAGTTGTGTTCTTATGGCTTGTCTTACGAGCGTGTTCTTCTTTACATTCAGAACAAGAGTACCATTCATCCACATCAACAGCGTCATTTTCTAAGCCCAGACACTCCAGGTGGAACCAGGTACCCCTTTTGCAGTTCACGTTGCAACAATATACCATTTCTCCTCCAACGTCTAACTTGCAAAGACAATAAATCGAGTCAGTCACACCCTTTTCTACGGCCACTCTAAGAATTTCTTGTGTATTGGGTTTCTCAAAAATTTCCTCAATGATGTCCTTACAAACTTCATCCATTCTAGTTTTTTGTTCTTCTACGTCTTCGAATGGGCAGTCATCCAGGCTGTACAAAGACAGTTTGGTCATAGCTAATAAAACAACATAACCCTCTGTTGCAAATTCTAGTAACTCCTCCGCCTTATCAAAATTGTCCATGACATTTTTGCTGACACTTCTGTGGTCAAACTGTTGCTTTAGGTTGTAAAGTCTCCCCCTTTCTCGCTGGCTTTCTGCTTTAAAGAGCTCGTCATACGTGTCCCAATAAAATATAATTATGAGTTACTTTAAGAGCAGTGGAAACATTCAAAAGAAAGAAAATGGGCCAGACAGCTGTTTCGAATAATCAATCCTCTTCAGTGACTCTGAATGAACTTGCAAAGAAAGCCAGAAAAACATACTGTACTTTATATACAAGGTCCAGGGGGTGCCATAGTTAAGTACCGCAGCCTGTCCCAAACACCAAGAGGAAGAGGAAACCCTTCCTATTAGTGAGACCAACAAGCTGAACTACTTTTGTCTTGTGTTTTGATTAGTGTTTAACGTCCCGGTAAACAATTTTTCAGCCATGTTGGGACAGAGCCACCTCTTCCTGGGTATTACCAGTACTTTTGGGGAGTAAATGTCTCTTGCTCAAGGAAACAACACATCGACCCGGGTGAGGATCGAACTCCCAACCTCCCGATCTGGAGTCCGCCGCTCTAATCACTCGGCCAGTGGGCCCCCGCCCCCCCCCCCCCTGTGGACGGTATCCAAATATAGATTTTCTGGTAGGTAGGATGGGAAAAATAGCAATTGTTGATTAGAATTGGTTCTAATCCTATATACCGTATAATGGAAAATTTTCGCGTCGCCAAATTTTCGCGGTTTTGGTCCAAAAACATGAAGATTAATTTTCGCGGTTTTTAATTTTCGCGGATGTGAATATCAAGGAAAATAAAAATTGTATTTGTCCTGTAAAATATTGGCTTGACTGAAAAATCAAGACGTACAAGGAAAGAGAGAGAACTTCAACTGTAATCATTTTATTCTGAACACAGTTGGTAAGATAGAATCGGCTCTTCTTGTGTGTTGGGAGGATAACAACATCCTTTCATCCTTTTTTCTCAAAAAGAAAAAAAAAGAAATTCAAAAAGCGTAAGAAAGACATTTCTACAAATCAAAGCTGAGTACACAGAAACAGTCAACTGAAATATGCGAGCAATTGATAGAATGGCTATTGCTCAGGATAAAAGTAAACAGAACTCACAGTCAATAAAAATTAATTCAATTGTACTTGCATAATCAGGTACAAGTGACCGTTAATCAAGCGAAAAATGTCACAGCCAGTTCAAATCATAACTACTTGCTAATTAACACCTAACATAATTGCGCCGAAAATAATAGCTCTATAGCTACATACTTTTAAGGTTTTGTAGTGCGCTTTGAATACCGCAAACCATATGTTTGGACGATTCAAATTTGTTATTACTACTTTGTACAAACTGGGAAAATATTTCGCGGAGTTTAATTTTCGCGGATCGATACCGACCGCGAAATTCCGCGAAAATTAGGCGACGCGAAAATTTCCCATTATACGGTATGATATGCTGTTTTGTATACTCGAAAAAATATTAAAGGGTCAAACTTTTACCCCGCGATTTCTGGAACATTTGAAACATTTGGTAAAATAAATCATTTCCGCCTTCCATTTCATTCATTCTACAAGTTTTGTACACATGAAGTTAGAAAATATAGCCTATAGCTTGGCCAAGTCCAGACTTCAATTCACACTGCCCTCAAAATCAGAGTTGTTTGAAGTCCATAGGGAACAAATTCACCAAAATTTTCGATTTCGCGAATTCATGAATTTTTTGAAAAATTGCTCGATAGTCATCAAGTTTAATCATTTTTAAGGTCAGCAAGCTATAAGAAGTTTAAAACTCATAGCAATCTTAGAAGTTTTTCCCGACCAAACTGACACACTACCAATTCTCTATGGGAATTCAAACAACTTTCATTTTAGGGGTAGTTTGACTTAAAGCTTGACCTTGGTCAAGACAAAGGCTATAGGTTCAAGCTTCATGTGTATAAAATTTGCAAAATGAATAAAATGGAAGATAGAAATGATTTATTTTACCAAATGTTTGAAATGTTCCAGAAATCGCTGGGTAAAAGTTTGACCCTTTAATATTTTTTTTGAGTATATTTGTTTTGTTTTTTAATATTCAAAGAAAGCAAACCTGAATAAACATCAATCGCCTATGCCACTCCTGAATTCCAGGCTCAAACATCTCAAGCCTTGCAGCAATATCTGCACCGTTAACCCTTGCTCTCTGAGCTGATTCTATCCTCTCGCAACTGAGGCCATCACAGAACAAAATAAACTTGTGTGGGTTCCCGTCATTGTCAACAGGAACATATTGTTTGTAGTTGTCTAGGACTTCTATCATCCCTGCTGTGGTAGCCTCGTCCTTATTTAACACACCAAGAGGTACCTAACAAGAACAAATGTGAGTCCCTTCACCACACCGTACAACCGGCTGAACTGATGCCAGATGCCTACATAGATGACAGATGGGCGAAATCGAAAGTAGGATTTCAGCAGGTGAGATAAAGTTGCTGGTAAAACAGACGATAAAATCCTGGAACAATTTAGCCTCATATGGAAGTTGCTCAGTGCCTGTATATGAGGCTAAACTGTTCCAAGATTTTATCGTCTGTTTTTACCAGCAACTTTATCTCACCTGCTGAAATCCTACTTTCGATTTCGCCCATCTGTTATCTCTGGAGGCATCTGGCATCACTTCAACCGCTTGTACGGTGTGTTCATGACAAAACAGGCTTTCTGCTAATCAGTTGAATAGCGCCTTTGTTTTCGCTACTTAAATAGTACAATATTTTAACTGCTTTTCCCAAAATTTGGAGGATCTAGCCATCTGCTGTGGCTGCACAACCCGGTTAGAGCCGGACCTTCTCAGAAATCCTGAAGTCGGATATTCTCATGAAGCTGCTCATATGAGCTCAGTAGTATATGTGTAAATAAGCAAATTTAATTATTTTGCATAATAGAATGTTAAAAATGCGAAGTGCATCTGGAAACCTATTAGTGTCAAAATAAGGAATTTATTCTGTTAGACATTTTCATTGGAACAAACAGAGCGTCAAGTATGTGATGACCAGGATCTGTCAATCAGAACCAAATCCCACCCTCAAAACCATTAAAGAACTATTGCACTGCAACATAACCTCTCACTTCTGTTTAGAAGTAAAAGGGAATAAATTACTTACAATATCGCTCTTATGAGCAGACTATTCCAAACACTTATGGGGTATTGAACCTGTTTCCATATCCTGGAATGTCTTCAAGTAAGTTGATAGAATTCTGCCTACTAGGACTGCTAATTCTTCTTTTAAGCACAATTCATCCTCTTCAGTAGGAAGAATGGAGGAAATGGGGATATGATTTATATCGTCTGATCTAGGAAGGGCATTGGAAAGTCCATAACTTCCAATTCGCTCCAGAGTGGCATATGCGTTCACCATATTGAGCATCTGGCTCTTTTTCCCCGCACATGATGGCGTACGCCGATCTTTTGATTGATGTTGTCGAACGTGATGTCGTAGTAGGCAACGGTTCCCGAAGCCGGCACTGTTTGGATCGACGTGGATGTTTCTACGACGCCAGAGTCTATTTAAAAAAAAGAAAATTTAAGGTGTCATAATCCAAGAAAACAAACAAGGTATACCAGACCACGTTTTATTGAGTTAATCCGTGCTAAATGTGTGTGACAGTAAATAGCATACATGCAAACAGAACTGTTTATTCAAGAGAACCAGCGTTTCTTATTTATACCAAACATTTATACATAGGGCTATTTTGTAAGGCCACCATATACTCGCATTACAACTACCCCCCATCCCCAACAGTGAGAAACTAAGAAAAATTTGGGCATAGGTTCCCCTGTAGCTTGCGTTTTCTTTGTAATTTAAAGGTCTATTTAAACAAGACATGGGCAAGACATAAGTAAGGGGAAAAGGTGGGCGGGATGCATTGGCTCATTTCGACTACAACAGTCTTGACTAAGTGTCCACGTCCAATGCACAACCTTTTCCTCTATTAACCTTAGACAGACATGAAAAAGATAAATACGATAGGGCTCCTGTGCCAGTGTGGTGTGATCCTCTAGGCGTCTGTGTTAGGTAGTCTGTTAAACTAGATATGATGATGTTTTCTGATGTTTCTTTCACGCCAGACGACTGATTTTGGCAATATGATGTTAGAAGCTTACTTGTCTCCGTATTGGGTGTCTCCTCTAGGCTTTCAGATGTCTCTTCACTAGACTCGCTGTGTTCACTTTCAATAGTAGCAGCTTCATCGGCAGATTCAACAGCGTCAGCAACGTCATCCCCTTCTTCGATGTCCTCCCAAACGTCTTCCAGGTAAACAAGATCGTCCAAAGTGTCATTTAAGTTGTCAGCTGCAAAATAAATCCTTCAACATGAGTATTTTGAATACTATTGTGCTAACTAGCCCTTTATATTGGTTTGGCAGGACAGGGATCTCCACCTGTCAGACGGCCCGTTGTATCTGTTGAGTCCTCGTCTTTGCTTCTTCATGGTGTTGAAATTTGATTTATGTGTTTACCGTGATCATTCATTGACGAGTTAGAGGGTTATCATGCGAACCGAACAACCAACTAAATGTTTTGTACCACTTCAGAAACTGAGGGTGAGGTTGGGCCTGTAAAATCGATTTAAGCCCCCCAGTAATTCATTACTGACCGTTCCAAGGCGGTAGTTCTGTTGTGGTTCTTTGTTGCCTGTTTTTGGTGTCAGAGTTTCTGTGATGTTTTACCTTATGTATGTTATTATTATTTTTGGTTCGGTTTGGGTTGCTGAGTGGCCACCTTTTGGGAACAAGCTGCTCACTCGGTTGGCCATATGTTCTCTGTATCTTGATTATTTGTAATCTTAGTTGTTTCCAACTATGGTTTGAGGGCTGGATTTGGATTTGGATTGTTTCAGTTCCTGGTCTTTGCATACTTTTTACTTTTGCTTTGGGTATAGAGAACCCTTATGTAGCTCTATATTCTAAAGCATACAATTGAGCCATGTCATGACCCCCCCCCCACGTTTTTTTTTGCATATTCCAAACGAAGGCACAGACCTGTTGCATAGTAAATGGATACAAAGTTCAAACTTATAACAATTGTCTGTGGCTTTACAGTTTGTGGTCGCATTTGTTGGTAACATCAAATAAAATATAAAACTTAGTTCCTTTGAAAGCAATGAAACACTCAGAGACAAAATGTGGGTCATACTGCGCAATTTCGGATAATGAATCCTCATCAGTGACCCTTATAAATGAACAGGCAATAGACGCCAGAAGGTTGAACTTCAACTTCAGAACTTTCTTCCTATGTTTCACACTCATGACTTTGTAATGCTTATGCATTCTTTTTGGTTCTGAATGGGTTACTTCCCTGCCAGTGCTCAAAAGTTATTTTACTTAAATAAAAATTCTTGAAACAGTAAAAACAATCCATACCTTGTTCTTGCTGTTTCTGAAGCTCCTCTTTCCATGTATTCACCTTAGTATCAAATTCTGTCCTTATGGAATCTATGCGCTTTCTCGTAGATTCTATTCCTTGACACCAGCCGAGTTTGTTTAGGCTTCCAAACCCCTGGATTTTCAAAATAAATTATAATACCATGGCTACAAATTGTAGGAAACCTCTACATTAGGATGATAATGCACGAGGACTAAAAAATTTGCTGGAAAATGAAGGGACAAACATACGAGCTACAACAGAATAATAGCTTCAATTTCCAAACTGATGTTTTGTTTTTGTTTCTGAAGAAGCATCATTTTTTTTAATTGTTTGTGCTGTGCCATGTGGATTAAATAAGATAGGATTAAACCGTTAATAGTGCAATTTATAACTAACAGTTATTTATACTTTATCAGCAGGACTGTTCCCAGAGACCAAAAATTAATAGTAATCAGTTTGATAAAAAGTGCTATTTTCCAGTATTTATACTGCTTGATACAATTTGGAATAAAGGTAACAGTAACAAGAGAGCTCCTTGGAGAGCGGTACTTCATTCATAATCTTTGATGTACCAAATGATGTGGTTAACTTGTTAAATCACTCTTTAATGACATGACAATCGACATTTGAACACCAAAATAATGCAGTTATGTGAAATTTCAAACCAGCAGTGCATTCTCGCGAGACCTGACGATATCTCAAGTAGGAGTCTCGCATTTGGCGCTTATTTCATTCAGTGTCACTAAACCACAAGAGGTGATGGGCCGGTTCCGTCCCCTCCAAGCCACATTGCTTTTATATGAAAGACAAAACTCAAATTAGAACATTAAATCGGAAACAGATAGGCATCTGGGAAAGTAAAAAAATGGATATAAAAGTGTGGTCAGTTGGTGAATGGTATGAAAAAGGAAGTATACATATATATACGGAAAGGATTTAAAAACTTCCACTTTTTATTGCTGGCTGCTGATCTGTTTACTCATGACAGTGTTGACTATTTAACGACAAAATGCTTGAAACTTATCAAATTTAAAGATTACGCAGTTTATTTGTATCAGTTACCTAAATGACGTCAGTAAAAGAGCGTTACGTCACTGAAATGCACAAGGCGATGCCGGCGTTATCTTATGCAACACTCTTTCGACCACTTCTTACTGTCTTAATATTGTGACGTCATCAACGTTGATTTGCAAGTATCACTGCGGA
Organism: Ctena decussata; assembly: GCA_963989385.1. Lineage (NCBI taxonomy): Eukaryota > Metazoa > Mollusca > Bivalvia > Lucinida > Lucinidae > Ctena > Ctena decussata. The sequence goes on along the minus strand of OZ022511.1, from coordinate 45,270,798 downwards.
TGATGCTGTCGCGCAAAGCCTATTACGGAGACGGCGTCGACGTTAGTTAACGTCATGTCCTCTGGTTTCAATCTTGGTTAGGTGCTTTTCTGACGGTCTTTTTAGCTTCCTGCAAACAGTGCACGTCGTCTGAGATTGTAAATTGCCGTAATTAACGCATAAAATTGTACCGCGACGTCACTTTTTGAAATTTCAGCATTTATCTGGCCCACAACTCTGCGCCTGTTTGCGATATTTAGGCGCGGTAGGCTAAATAAAGCCACTGACCGAGTTCAAATTTTTAAAATTCAATTGGATATCGTAAGAGAAATGTTTCATCAGAAAACTGTGTACATGAAGCTATTCATCATTATGTAAACGGTACTAAGAACACGAGGAGCACGTGCTTGTTCCTGACCGATTCGGTTGAACGATTTCAAATTCCGTATATTGATAGAAATAGGTATAATAGAATATATATGCTGTAAAATTTTGGGGGGCGTAGCTGCATTTATTTTTGAGATATTCAAAATTAATGGGTGGAAGTTTTTAAATCCTTTCAGTATATATATATATATAGCTAGCGACAAAGATAACCATAGGGGATGGTATCGTACCTGTGACCCTGAGGGGGAAAACGAAAAAAAAAAGACAATGTTATTGTACAATTACAATGTGATTATCTCTTGAGCTATTTTATTATCATGACCCAGCAGGCACAAGACATCGAAATGACGTCAGAATGACGATTTTTTTTTCATTTTCCCTCAGCGGGTCACAGGTACAATACCATCACCTGTGGTTATCTCTGGATGTATTTGATTGTCATAACCTAGCAGGCACATGACGTCGAAATGACGTCAGATTGACGAATACGTCGCATCGACGTCAGATCGATGTCATTTTGACGTAATGTGCCCGCTGGGAAAACTTTCAAGACATTATCATCACAAGCTTATGTTTTCACCACTGGGGCGATACTAGTTTCCTTACCGGTGCTGTTGACCGACCGTTTGAGAGTTTTCTATTAAAATTTTTGAATCAACGAACGTCATTCGGTTCTTCCAGTGGATGTCTGGTGTGGCATCATCTGACGCTATTTTGCCGTTTTCTTGAAGGCATCGTCTGAAAAATCAACGTCACTTAACAACGCATATATGTGACTTCCTTTACAACCACGGCACTGGACTGCACGTGATTTTTATTCGATCCTGGATTTGATTACAAGTATATTTCATAAGTGTGAGGTGCGGACAGAAAAATCCGACACAAGGGTTACTGTTTGGCATCTTGAGAACTTGTTCAAAATGCGTAATTGTAGCGTTTAAGATGATCTAATTTTGAAAACCGATGCTATTGACGATCGACGTTCGTTTCTCTACGTTGACGTCTGACATGGCATAAACTGGCGTCATTTTGCCGTCATCTTGACTTCTTTAACTGAAAAACCAGTGTCACTTGACGGCGCAGGCACGGCAGCTCCTATGCAGCCATTGCATTGACCACACGTGATTTTTATCCGGTCCTGGGCGAGATAACATCGGTGAGATAAAAATTGTCGGTACAAATGAAACCCGCGAATATCTTTATCTGGGGTGCAAGAAAAGGATTGTC